>JAITYZ010000010.1:0-21395 GCA_027744595.1 Paronellides praefectus | reverse complement strand
CAACTACCTATATACCTATCTAAATTATTTTATTCCGACTTATAGTTGTAAGCTCTATAAAAGCTGTAAAAAATCATAATATTTTAATCTATATATAAGCCATGCTCGCACTCACACTGACTATGACTGACATAATCCTTTTGTAAATACTCCCGTTTAACTTTCGCTATTAGAGTAGTAGTGAAAAGTTGAAAGTGAAAGCGGATTATGTGAAATTGATACAGTTTGACGTGAGATGAGAGCATGTAAGCAAAGCAAACAAACAGACTGACAGGCAAGCAGGCACTACACGGACACTTGCATCATACCGAGACACTTGGCTTTACACAGGAAAAGAGAGCCTCTAGTAGATCCCTTCCCTTTTTTCAGCTATCCATTTCAAAGGGGAAAAAAATTCAATATAAAAGTCTTTGAGTGAAATACATACAAGCTTTTCAGCTGCCGAGATGAAAAGAATAGGGGACCCCTTTTCGGTATCGTGTTCATGTTATATAATCTGTAAAAAAGAGGATTTGGAAAGTGGACCCCAGAGAAAAAAAAAGAGATAGGGAAAGATATATTTTTTCTTGTGTAATATGAAATGATAGAGAGGAGAGGAAGAATAGCGTCATATAATAACATACACTTATTACATGAAAAAAGTGTAAAGTAAAGTGATATTTGATTTTTTCCTTCTGAAGCAAAAACAGAAAAGGGTGTTTTTGCTGACAGCGATTAGATCACGTTTAATCTTCATCATCATAACACCATCTCTCCATACTTGACAAAGTAGTTAAGCATCTTATCTGAGATTAATTATTATTTTGCTAAATGTACATAACATGACCACCTGCACTTTTGGAAAATTAAAGAGAGATTAAAAGAAAAATACAGTTGCTACTTTTGCGCATTTTTGTTGTTGTTATTTTGCCAGTTTCTGGATTTGCTTTTCAGACAGACTGACAGGCAGGTCAATTTCAGGCAAAACGGGATACACTTGTGAGTCACAAGTTGTGACTTTACTCTTTCCATAAGTAATATTATGTACATTTTGAATAGCATGGTATATCATGTCATTTGTCATATAATTTTATGCATGTTTAGTTTATAAATTCATGCGTGACTGCAGGCTGGACCCAAAGGATAAATATACACTCATTCGGCAAAGCATAAAGCATACAAAAATTAATGGCTAGATGGATAGAAGAAGGAATGAACACGTGCGTAAGCGTGATATATGCTGCTTCTTCTTGCCTTGTTTATTTTAAATACTTCATATGAATCATTATGAAAATATGAATAGATAATTTTATGGATAGATGAACAGAAAAAGAGTATAGGAAACAGATCAGAGTCTGTTGAATACAGACTGGATGAACACTCAAACCAATATTGTTCATTTCACAGTAAATCGGTGAAGTGAGCTGAATTATATTTGAATTTGCACTCACTGAACATTACTAAATACTCCGATTTTTATTTTAATGAAATTGAAATGAGTCATTTTATTGAAGTATCTCAAAAAGCATTGTGTTAATAAAATTACCTAACATTTAGTGGTTAAAAGGATGAGTATGATTATATGGGGCAGTGTAAGATCTCACCTTACCTTTCACACGTCGCAGCTACCGAACTACAGTTTTCTGTTTTTCCTTTTATAAAGTCTGTACTTTATACATTACACACAAGAAGCTCTCATGTCAAAAAAGGTTAAAACTTTTTTTTCTTTTGAGAAACAAAAAACTACAAAACAAAAGTTTGTACTTTTTTTCGTTTGAGAAACTTGAGAAGTCGAGTTAACTTGTTCATTTTGAAGCTCTTCTGCTACCAAGCTGATGCTGCTGCTGTTGTTCTTTTGAACATTTGGAGGAGAAGAAACATAAAACTACAAAACCAAGGGAAGAAATGGGAGGCGAGATAAACGAGATATTACTACACTCATACCCTTCAATTTGTTCGCTTTTTTTAAGAGAAAAGTTTTTCCTTTTTTTAGCTTTACAACTTTTTTTTCTCTCTCTCAAGAAAAAAGGTTCTTGGTCATGCTTCATTGCAATACAAAACATAAGACAACCTCTCAAGGAAAAGTGGGAGCAGAAGCAGAGAACGCAACCATCTTGCCTATTGTTTTACTTTCCTTTTAGGAATATACAGTCTGCTGAATGTATCTACTATACATTCTATATTTTGTTTTGTATGCAAGACAGAGAAGATGTGAAAGTACATAAATATCAACCGTTATTGTAGATATGTATTGTAGAAGAGCTCTAGAGTAAAGTAGACTTTATTATTGGAAATGGAAAGAAGGGAACTTGCTTAGAATCCTTAAGTATTTCTTTTTGTTCAAGAAAAAAAAATAGAAAAAGTGGAACAAGGACGGAACAAGACATGCCTATCATCACAGTATGAAAACTCCTCCAATTTCCTCCATTACTACAACAATGATATAAGTATACACTCCAGCCCAAAAAATATGGAGAAAAAAGACAGACATTTTTTCTTTAGAAAAAACAAAAAGAGGAGAAAAATATGTCGTCGGGTCCGTCAAAGGATCAACTTCCAAGAAAAAACTTGGATATTTTAGATTTTGTCAGTATTGAAATTATTATATATATTTTTGTTGCAGCAGTCGCTAGTCAATTGGTTGGAGTTGCAGAATGAAAAAAATTCATACAAGCAAAAGTTTTAGTTTTGGATTTTAGATGGGGATTGGGAATATTGGAACTGATTCATGATCATCATCATGACCATGGCGTCATCTGGCATGGCTGGATAGGGGAGTTTGTGAGAGACGAAGAAGAAGATGAATTGAACTGGAATTTTTGAAACTGGAGACGGAAGATACATTCAGACAAGCTGGCTGACTGGATAGGAGCAGGGTATGAATGAATGAGAATGTATGAATGTGTGTGTGTTCGGTTGGATGAGTAATGGAGAATGGAATGTGTGGCATGCGGGCATGGATGGTTGGTTTTAGTTTTGGAACAAAATGTTAAGATGAGAGAGAAAAATATTATTACTATAATATGGCATGGAGGATGTAGGAAATAAACATACACATTCAGATGCGATTCGGTACAAAGTCAACAAGACGGAATAATTATTTATACAATTTTTAGAATCGAAAAAATAAGTTTGCTTACAACATATAGATTGATCATAGATTGGGCAGTTTCATTATATAATTGCATCATGTAATATGCACAGGTGAGCTATTTGGCTAATTTTTTTTCCAATTTAATAAAGACTCTGGAAATTGGACGCTTTTGGAACAATAATTTTGTCGAGATTCTTGGCAGTGAAGTCGTATAGGGCAGCATAGTGGTTGCGCATTTCAGACAGTAATATGCGAAGCCAAAACAGATGCTTCTCGTCCCACTCTTTGACAGCCCTTCGATAGTCATCCACCTCAGGATACTTGGTCAACTCTTCAAGGATTTGCGCTCTTTCACTGTGATACAGCTCACTGGTTTTGTAGTAGAGGGCCGCCTGCTTCTCTATCAGGACGACTTCCACCAAGGCAGTCTCTTGGATTTCCACACCAAAATTGTTGCCACCCTCGACTTTGGGGATTAGTATTTTCACCCATAATTTCATCTTAAAAAAGGAGTTAATAAAGAAAAAAATATTAATTTTAATGCATTGACTTATTGAAGCTAAATTCTATAAATTTTTGGGTTAAACCCGAATCAGGTTACCTGATTAGCATGCTCGACCAGCTCAACCATGTACGGCTTTAAAATCTTAATTTGGTTAGAAAGCACCGAGCTGCAAAGGACCGGTGCATCGGTTGTGTCGTCGCGTGTTGACGCTTCGTCACATATCAGTTTTTGTTGAGCATCCCAGTTGAAGTCCTCGGATTCATCCAGCAGCTTGTTCAGCTCTTCAATCTTTTTGGGAAACACGTCCTTGACCAAGACGCCACATTTTGTCTTGACTGAGCCAACGAAGTCTTCAAACGTCTGCAGTTTTCAAAGCACATCATAAAATAAATACATTTTATTAATCCATCAAAAAATGCAATACTGAATTAACCCATGTAAGTATATTTGATCCTAGATGCAATATTTAATTCATTTATAACCTGGTTTGGAGGAAGAGATTCTGATTCTGTCATGATATACTGCTTCAATCACCACCCACTTTGTCTTGCGCGTCTTTTGGGATTGTTGAGTTGAGTTACTTGAGTTGCACCTGTGTAAGATATTACAGTTTTATTTTACATATTACAAGCAAAAATCCGAAAAAGTTGAAGATGATTTGGTCAAAAACAAATTCTGATATTTAAATAAAAATGAACAGGTGATGTGTGTGTATGACTACAATCTACCAAAAATAACAAAAATGTTATCTGACACATGACAAGGTGGTCATGCGTGGCAGGTGAAAACAAATAAATAAAATATCCTCCAACGGTTGGAGTCCAACCTCCACAAAAATCCTCCTTAAAAACTTCCCTCCATTAGATCACATACATACCTGTACCTTTTTACAGAACTTTTTGCAGATTTTAGATATAGAAACCACATCATCACTAGCATATGTACACATTTAAGCATAAAACAGTTATTATATTCTGATGAAATGAAGACACCACAATGTGTATAATATATGACAATATAATATAATGACATTTTCCAGTATAAATTGAATTTCAGGCTAAAAAAATGAATATTACATCATATTATTATTTGTGCAGTGTAGGTGTAGGTAGATATAACATTACGCGTAATGTGCTCATAATGTAATAATATTACATATATATTTTTTGCAGATAAAATCCTTTTTATAAAAAAGAGGGTTCAAGCGACAATGAGATTTTAATACAGCATAATGAGCATAATATATTATGTATAAATTATACAGTATAATGTATGGAATGAATGTGTGGAAACAATGAAGATGGGTGCGTATGAAGAAAAAAATTATTTTCGGTAGTGGTGAATATGTGGAGAAGGTGACAAAAATGATGACGACGGTGGTGGTGGTTTTTAGTCTTGGAATTTTCCCCCAAAAGATATGGATAATGGTGACATATGGCGATGTAGGAACTCGATTTCCACTTGCTTCCATCTTGCATATTAAAGCTTAAAAAGTTATATATACACACTTACATAATAAAAATATAGAAAATATATATTTAACCAACTATGTTAGCTATATAAAATGTAAGAAGTTTGCATTATAGTCTCCTATATTCCTGATGCACACCTTCCGCACATTTTTTGATAAAAAAAATACACACCAAGACGCACGCATTAACCCACCACCGAATCTTCAAGTCACGCGAGTATTTTACTTTAATAAGACAACTCGTAAAATTCAAACGTGAGCTGTAAAATAAGACACTGTGAGTCTCGCCATCATCATCATTAGAAAAAAAATTCAGGTGGTAACAACCACACTACAGAGAAGAAAAAAGGAAAAGGAATTATACCAAAATGGCGTTTATATGGTGGTGATAGTGAAAGGCGGCGAAAGAGGAATGATCCATGCCTTGCATGTATGTATACATACACACCTACTTTCCTGCTTTTGAGTCAGTGAGCAAGGCAGCCAAAGCAAAGCCAGCAAAATACAAAAAAGGAAGGTTTCTCTTCTATTTTTTCTATTCCCGAAAAAAAATAAAGCAGGAGGAGAAAAAGAAAGCCAACAAGCGAGAAAATAAAATGGTGAAGATGAAGAAAGTGGGAGAAAAAACCTTGGCGTTTATATACATTACGTACCTATTACTTAGGTTTAGGGATATTTATGTTACGTATATCTCCATGTTCCCCTTCTTCCCTTTTTACTCTCTTTTCGCCTATCTCATCTTCTCACGTTTCAAGCTTCTTCTCAGTGCAGTGTTATAATCCCACCCTTCTTATTTCTTTCCTACGCTTTTTATTTTCTTTGCAAAGTCAATATACAAAGTACCTATGTTATACTACATTGTATGTATGTATGTATATATGTATGTATATATTGTCCACAAAATACCAGATAAAGAGGGAAAAAGTAAAAAAGGATCATCATCTTCTCCTTCAAGTCGACAGAAAGTTTCAGTTAAAAAAATAGACTCTTCTTTTCTGTTGCTACTCTGCTATATTTTTACTATCTCAAAACTTTATAGGTACAAAAAACTACACAATATTATTGTGACTTTAATGATGTGATGAGATGAGGGTGAATGCACAACACATGACATTGACATTGATAATAATTTCTTATTATCCAAACAAATTACTATACTCGCTTTTTATTAATCATCGTAGAATTTGAGTGAGAATTTTTCAGATAAAGAATAGGACCTTTTCCCTCTTTTTATTTGAGTAAATAATCGATACAACAACAACGGAACATGCAGAAAAAAAAATAATATCATCTCATCATTCATGATTCATTTGTAGAGAAAATGATGAACGAGGAAACAAGATGGATGAATTGGATCTCTCTCCTTTTTTTTCTTCTGGAACTTGGAAGCAAATCAGCAAACTCTTCAACGACTTTTTGGATGGATCAAGAGTTTTTCTAGTTGAGTAAAAGTCGACTACAACTACTACTACTCCAAACTGCTTGTTATTACGCTTGGATGAGTAATGTAGAATGGAATGTGAGGAATGCTGAAAAAGGGATCGTGTTCTTCCTTTTCCTCCCTCTCTCTCTCCTCCGTCGCGTCGTCGGTTGTTGGGTTGTTGTAGTGAAAATGCATACAACATTTGGCATACATACATACATGGCTAAATACTTGCATTCATTATATTCATTGCTTTGCTAACAAGACAGTCTGACAACCATGAAAGTACAAAATCAAGCGAGTTCCACGAGTGAAATAAGAGTAAATCCAAAAGTGCAAGTTTCTTTCTTAACTTTCATTTTTCAATAAAATCGAGAGAGACATGAGATTTGATATGAGCTGCTAAATGTTGTATGGCAGTGTGTGAGGATTATAACTCTAAAAACCAAAGATGAGATGTTTGGTAGTTGGTAGGTAGGTGGTCACGAAACAATCATCATATCAAGCAGCAAAACAAAAAAGACTTTTACTCGAGGAAAGTTTAATGTGCAACCCAAGATATTAGGCACGTTTTGAGATGCATGCATGCTTATATAGCAGCAGCGTTAAGCTTATAGCTTATTATTATTAAACGACCACGTGTGTCTTTTAAAATAATAGCTAGGCTTACAAAAATCTCATGCATATTGCCATAATATTATTTACATGGACAGAAAATATGAATGAATAGGTATATTATATTATATATTTAATCCCTACATACGCCCATTTATTAGAAGGGAAAGGGAGATAGAAAGCAGTTTATGTATATTATTACATTTACACATACGAGAGGTAAGAAGCAAGTAATGAAGATGAGGGGATATGGAGAAACGCTGCGGGGTGTAAAACAATATTAAAAGATTTTTTAAAGCTTAATAATATATTTCCTCTTTACTTTATGTCTCCAGCCAGTTCATGATAATCATAATTTTTTTGGACCGTGCCATTATTTCAAATTTTACATGTGTGTGGTGAATTCTTATATAGTCCGTAAAATTTGGGATAAAAACCACACAATAAAAAAAACAAGACAAACTTTCCTGAAAATTTTCGTTATTTCCAATTCAATTCACCACAGACTTTCCTCTTTCAATTTTTTTTGTACAGATGCCGTAGTGTGTGTTAGGTTACACAGACGCGCTGCATTTTACGACTTTAATAGGAGGCTCGTAATTTTTAAAATTTAATTAAAAACTTTGTACTTTCCCTCTATTTTTGTGCTTTTAGGTGTATATATGTATGCTTCCCATAAAATAAAAAAGTTTCGAGAGTCTGCTTCTAAATTACCATTTCCAATCCTCAAAATGGAGAGACTCTCTTTTACTTTTTCTACACACAAACAATATTGAGTGTGTGTGCGTAGGTATGTTTCACTTTTACCCTTTTTAACCCTTTTCATCTTCAGACTTTTTAACTTGAACAACCAAGTTTAGAAAGTAACAAAGAAATAAGGCAATAGAACTAAAAAAAATAATAAAAAGTTTCATTTTCAAGAGCCACACTCTTCTGAAAGGCCCTGGCCAGGCTGATGATGAGGATGATTATGGTAGGTGCTTTGGCTCCGGTTAACCCATCTTTTCTTTTAGTAAACCCATTCTTTTTTTTTGCCTTGATCTTTTTATCTTCTTTTCCCTTCCATTGCCATATTATGTATATTGCAATAAAACCGTGTGATGATATTGATACAATAACGATAACAGTTTAGCAGAATGTAGCAATAAGACCACCAGCAAAAGGCAGCAGTTGCTGTTTGCTCTTATTACAAAACATTGTTACAAATCTTATGAAAACGGGTAACGAACGGTAAATGGGTTCAAAGTAAAATGGGCTTTGTTGAGTGGTGGAAATAAAACGGGAAAAGCGGGAGAGAAGAGAATATTACTTTCTTACTGCTTTATATAATAAATATTATTATTATTGCCAGAAAAGAGAACGAGTTAAGTTATCATCAAACTAGAGAGAGAGAGAGAGAGAGAGAGAGAGAGAGAGATCTAGTGAATTGGGTTCATTTTGTTGAGCTGCCTTGTTTTAAATTGTTTGTGTTTGTGTGCCAAGTTCATGCCCATGTTCATTTGTCCACCTCAATTTCAGTTCTCAGCTCAGAAGCAAGTACAAAGCTTATTTTCAGTTTTTCTATTCATTTGTTGTAGTGCTGTGCAAATTTGCATTGCAATCCTTGCATCTTAGAAAGCTACTGTTTACTAAATGTGTTTACAGAAAGGCAATTTTTTATACAGAAAATTAATATCCTTGCACATTTGGGACAACGATGCAACTCATACTAATGCACACAGTTGTAAAATGTCTTGAACATTTTTTTTCAGGTAGCAATTTCTCGTAAATTAATTTCATTTTTAATGAAAGNCGTAAATTAATTTCATTTTTAATGAAAGTTGGGGTAGCAGGCATATTTTGGATGGTGCTATTTTAATATGTAAGATATTTTTAAGGGCTGACATTTAAGCCGGTGAAAGTACCCGCAAAGAAGCCCCCTTGTAATTTCCATAATATTTTACACGACCACCATCATCTCCTCCGCGGCCACCACAAAGCCATTTTATTATTCCACCGAGCAGACCACCTAAACCAGATACCATACAAACCATTAAAATTTTACCTCTCGTCTTCCTTCACACCTTTCCAATCCTTTTACCCCTCTCCTTACAACAAACCAAATATTTTATAAATCTACAAGCTAAAAATCTTCTTTTGATCTTGTATTTCCGGTTTTTTCACCCAATCATGTTCATTTTCTTGTACAAACCTATTTACGTAAATAAGAAATTTTCATTAAAATTTTCCAAGAAATTTAAAACCCGAAAGCCTTGTTAATAATGCTCGTATATTGCATCTGCCTTTTTCACGAAAATCAAAGCAATAATTTTAATAATACATACATACCTGCATACACGCAAACACGTAGCCGTAGCCCTTTTTCTTTGAGAATACAATAAAACGTTACCCTTTCGTTTTCCTTTCCTTGTGCGCGTGTTTTATTGTTTCATTTTCATCGCTCTCCTTTGACTTTAGCTTTGACTAAACTGGTGTTAATAATTCGACAATATTGGAATTCGCTATTGCAACACCGTCAACCTCCTTTATACTCGTGTATTTCATTTATACTTTGTTTATAACCCTTTCCTTCCACCAAAGAAAGGATGGGACTCATTCAGAGATAGATAGAGAAAGAGAGAATAGTACGCATTGTCAAAATTAAAACGCTACTCTGACACTCCAGCAGTAAAACAATAATAAAACGCCATCATAATCTTCATCAAGGCGTATTGCACCAACTCACATCGTTTATTGTTTTACTTTTCTTTGATGATTTGAATCTGAACCTCGTTTTAGATGACGCTGATATATAGAATTTTTTAATAGAATTTGATAACTTGCTGTAAATTTTGTTCTGTATGTATACAAAACCTACTTCTTCTGGTGATAGAAAATAATTTTAGAAAAATAATTAGGGACGCTAAGCTACCTGCTGCATTTACTTTCACGTACTTTGGTTGTAAGTTGAAAATGTTGTAATTTTAATGCTCATGCGTGCATGTAAAATCGTAAAAATATTTTATTAATTGACTACCAAATTATCAACCAAGCCATAAACCAGCCAACCTACAACCGGTGAACTACTGGTTATTACGAACATTTATGGTCAATCAATAAAATCAAACTGTAACATCACGAATGATGACTGACTGTGTCACGTGATAGGCAAGTGGCCACCGTTACAGACACGTGACATCACGTCACCGATCACCAGAGGGGATGGATCAACAAGCATGACTTACTTTTCAAACGACAAAATGAGGACATACGACATGGGACATGGTCAGGCTCCTCTCCTCCTTTTAACGACCTTCATTGTACTTTTGTGGCGGTGTGTACTCAATACCAAGAATATAAATATTCATCATAAAAATATACAGATATATACACTATTTATTTACTAATCCCTCTGGTCTCTTTATACAGTCAGCCTGCCTTATTGTCACTGTCAAAAATGAAAATTCTTGTTGAGTTTGTGTGAAAGTGAATCATCATATTATTATCATCACACCACCATCAGAAAAATCATTTCGGCTCAATTGTTAAATAAGGGCTCTTCCTTTTTATTGTTTTTATTTATTTTCCCTTGAGGCTCTGCCAAAAGCCCTCCCACGGTGGTTTCCTCTCTTTAAATATCAGTATTTCTAAAACCAAGTTGCCCCAAAATATTTTACAAACAAAAGTCTAATCAAATGAAAGAGTTAAATATAAACCATATTTCATTATTGTAAATTGAGTATTATTTCCTAAATAAAAGGGGTGTTAACAGGTAATCTGAAATTAAACATGGCGCATTGTTAAATAAATAAAACTCTTACAAAAAACCTTATAAAAAACCTTAACAAGCCTTTTTTTCATCAAAATAAGGATAATCCTCCAAAATTCAAAAAGTTTCATTTATTTTTTCCTTTTAAAAAGAAGATTTTTTTGGTGTGCTCTCGTCCATTTACCCAACCAATATCATCATCGGCACATTGCATATTACCTATATATATCTCATCTCTATTCTGTTCTTCCTTTTGTTATCCTGTATCAGCATGAACAATGTACACAAGCAAGCAAGCAAACTTTGATTGTTATTGCTTTTTCCCTTTATTCTCTCGCTCAACAAAACACTTGAAAGGATAAACCCGTCGTCGTTGTCGTATGTACATACAAAGTACAAACTATCCACACACTTTATTTCTTCGGCTTCATCAACCAACCTTGTAGAAGAACCTCGGAGTAGCTAATATTGAACCATGGGAAAAAAATATTGGACTTTGTTGTTGTTGTAATGCAATGCAAAGGAAAAAAGCTCATGTTTGATATTACCATGAGGTTTTACACAACAAAGCAGACTGAGAAGAGAGAGATGAGATGAGGAGAGAACACACACGAAACGTAAAGTGGAATGAGCGTGTGCCCAATATTTAAAGTGTTTCTCATCTCATCTCTCTCTCTCTCTCTTTCGTCTAGCTAGCCAAAAATCGGTTCAGTTTTGTTATCCTGGTTTGTAAACAAGCCTGGAAGCTATTAGCAAGCAAGATAGAGAGATAAAGAGAGAGAGAGAAAGGCAATAAAATAAATAGCAAAGGCGTACGTACATACACACGCTGCTGCTTTTGTACACAACAAACCTAACCAAAAAGAAAAAAGGCTTTCTTTTGATGACGATACGGCGACGATACAATATACAAAATACAGTGAAAATACAATGTTAGAAAAGGTAGCTAGGTATTTAGAGAGATGGGGAGGAGGGATGCTAATATTATTTGTTCTAAAAAATAATAATAAATATCCATTTTGTTATCTTGGATGACTTTGTAGGTGCCGCGTACTGTCACATCGTATCGATGTGATAAGGGAAAATGGCTGTGTTCAACAAACAGTTTTGTTGATCCACAGACTTTAACGAAATATTATGAACCAATGCAGTATGTAGGTACTGTATGTAATAAGTATATATAGGCATACAGTTTGTTGACTAGCTATGGCTGTTCAAAGTGACGATATTACTATTTTTTTGGGAAAAAGGTAAGTAAAAGCAATAAAGCTGGTAACAAGAATGGGTGAGAAAAACAGGATGAGAACAATGCAAATTAGTGAATTTTCCTGTAAATTGGTTAGTAAAATGGATTGTGCAAAAGTAGCTACTGAACAATATGACAACAATATAACAACAAAAAATATGAAAACATATTTTTTAAACGTTGCGTGGAATTCTGAGAAATAAAAGTAAAATACAGAATGAACAATTAAAAAAAATATTTAATGAAAAGATAAACGTTTCAAAGAAATTCAGTAAATATTAATAATAATGAGCCATTGTTCTGCTGCACAGCCTTTTGCCGGTGGCGAAATGTAGTGGGTATATATAAAAGGACTCGTTGGCGTTTTGCTATCAGTCATTTGTTTAGTTTCTATCCGATTGTACACACTTAATCGAAAAAGTATTTAATTTTTAACCAATTTGATAACATGATAAGTGTGAATGGATATTCTTTACTTTTCATTTCGTATCGTTTTCTTTATTTCCCTTGCACGACAAACCGAACAAGCTATACTTACCAACCAAAACCAGCTATCTGCATCCCACACGGATTTTTATGTCTCTATTTTCTATGTTTGTCACTTGTTTCTTTTTGACCATTTGATCAGTAGTAGTCCTTGTTCTTGTATGCATGGTCACGTGCCTCTCTTCTAGTAGTTGCCTTCATTCTCCTTTTTCCCTTATGGCCTGTTTTGAAAATAAGATACAAAATAGTTTTGATGGGCAGATATAGTTGGTCGTGGTGGTGGTAAATATTTGATTGACTGAAAATAAATAAATAATAAAACGTCGTGTTGCCACACTCCAGAGAAGAGACTACTTGCTGCTGACGACGACGATGTTGGGTATCCATATCTTCATCTTCAAATCGTCACAGGATACCCCCCATTGCGACATTCATGTTTAAATCGCCAATTGCCTTCATCGTCTACGTCCTTCTTCCCTGAAATCTTTTTTTTTTATAATCCCCGACACCCGACCAAAAAGGCTCAAAAAAACAAGGCTGTTGCGCACACTGTACACACACAGCAAGACCCACTCACCCTTTTTTCTATACAAAATATAATATGCAAGTATATTTTTTCACCCTTTTTTTATTTCATGCGAGCAGCATGCAAATCAACAATCACCATCATCAAGATCATATCATCAGCCTGTGTATTATATTGCCAATGATGATAACATGATCATTAGCTGTTTAACCATGTGAAAACGATTGATTGCATGTTAAACAACACAAAATAAAAGAAATTATGGCAACAGGCAAGTTATGAAAGTTATGTACTCATGATGAAGATACAAAAGGTATATACAACTACGCTGTACATTGAGACATGTATGTAATTGTTATATTGGTTTATTAGCTAATAAAAAGCCCAGTTTATATTCTCAGTAAAATAAATGCTCAAAATAAAGTATTGTCTTGAATTTTATTTTTTCTCAATAATTCCAATTTAAAATGAAAACGAAAATATCACACGCAATATAAAATCTTGTTTTTCTTGTAAAAAAGTCCAGAGTTTTATTAAAATAACATGCAAAATAGCTATTTTCACCGGAAATTAATTCAAGCCATTGCCAGAAATTTTCAATCCAGTATAAAAATAGAACTGATTGATCGGTAAATACATGTAAAGCAGTGATATATGCACACGAATCCTGATCGTTAACTGTTCTTTTCTGATTTATTTCTTGTTCCAAATAAATAATAAAATCTTGTCAAATTAGCACCCTTGTGAGCTTTTTGAAAGTAACACCCACACCGGAAATGACATTTTTTTCAAAAAGAAAATATCAAAACAAGTTGAAAAATTGCATGTTGAGCATTTTCACGAAGAAAGAGAAACAAAAAATATAAGATTAAAAGAAATTTCATTACCCAGATGAAATACAAAAAGAGGGTTAAGTCGACAACACAATTTTTGTTTGCCTTCTTCTTATGTGCACCTACCAAAAACCAAAAACTAGCATAACATAAAAAATGAAAATAAGGAGACAAGTTTGAAGTTAGTTGAGTTGACTAGACTGTTGCATTGCATCCCGCACCCTGTCTTGCTTTCTTCTTCTTGTTCCAAGTTTCAATTTCAAAGACTCGGCGTTAGACTCACAGCACCTATCAGTCTTCTTGTTTATTCTTCATTACTTTTCCCTTCATTCTTTCACAAATTACCATTTTTTTCTGTCGCTGTCTTATTTGCATAATACAAAGTAGTAGCTCGGTGTAGCAGTAGGACTGAGTTATTGTGAAAGCTGATTTTGAGAAGATATGTGACTTGACTTGACTAGAGACGTGATGAGATCACTTTTTAGGCTTTGCTCAGATGATGAAAGGAGAAAAAAGTAAATATACATAATATTTACATGCAAATTCTAGCTCGAAACAGCGGGACAGAGACAGGAGCTTATTTTTAATGAAAAATAATGTCGTGTGTTTTTAATAAAATCACGGGGGAAGGAATGGGTGGGGAGCGTGGGATGGAAAGCAGAAAGTAGAAAAAAATTGGGAAACATGACAAATATATCCTAAAAAAATATCAGAGGAAGGAAGACATGTCATGTAGACAAAATACCTATACATATAAACATACCATTTTTAATAACCCTTTATCATAAAGTTCATTAAAAAATTACGTTCTTTTTGTTTAAACGAATCAACAAGTTTGGTTAATTAGTGTAATTAGCGTGTTGATAATAATCTTAATTGTAGTATAAGCTTTTTAAAGAGCATAATAATCTATGTTGCAACAAAAAGGATCAAGTAGACTTGATTTTTTCTGAACATCTTAATGATCCCAAGATCCAAATGAAAAATGATTTTTGAGCATTAAACATGGCATAACCTTTTTTTTAAATTGAAACACGCAAAATAACATTAGCAAAAATAAAAGCAGACAAAAAGGAAGGACGGAAAATAAAAGTGTACAAAATTAACAAGATGACAAATAGTAATATTACATGTAATTTAAAAGACAAATGAAGGGACAAAAACAGGCTGTATGATGATGATAATGATGACAAGTTTATGTAATGTTGTTCTATCTTGTCATCATTGTCATTTTGCATTGATGATGATAATAATGGTAATTAGCTAAGGACAGATGTACTTTTTTTCCTAAAGCAAGTCATGGTCCTCATCATTATCATATGCCACCCATCACACATATCCACCAACACAGGAAACTATACAAAATGAACCATCATTTTTCGCTTTACACAAGTTTATTTAACTTAACCATCAAACTGGATATTTTTGGGATAACACACAAGATTCAAAAAAAACAAGGCATGAAATTGAAATTATCCACTTTTGCTGCTTGGCTCATCTCTGGTCTTCACTTTTTGAATGCTGGATTCAGTTAAAATGTTCAGATTCAGCTGAGGAAACCAAATTGATTTGTTACACCGAAATACATATATGCGCCTACTAAATATAATGTATGTGCATACATACTTATATAATACATTTTTTATGGGTGGCACGGACCAAAATATTGGAGCTGAAGCTGAAAATGATGACAAAAGTACACGAACCAAAAAATAAAACAACTGCTGCCGCAAACTGCAAGTGTGAGTGCGCTCATATAACAATATGTAATATTTATTGTGGTACAAGCCTCATTTCACACACACACAATTCAACAGGAAAATTTGCTCCTTGACTGGGTACGCAAAAAAATAAATCACAAAACTATTATTGATGCCTTATTTTGATAAACAAAGAAGAAAAATTATGATTAAGCGACTCTTGTTTTTAGATGAGATCCAAATAAACGAAATTGGTATGTTTTCTGTGGTTCACAAGTCTACAGGAACAGGTGCATTTTACGCTTTTGTGTTTGTCTCAAGTCACCCCAACTTGTTATATGCAAAAAGGAATGTTTTTTTCTTGCCAAATTAAATATTTAAATATTCTTAAGTAGGTAATTAAAACATTTACTCTAGTAAAATATTTTTGTTTGTGTGTGCGTGCGTTTTATGTGCGTGTAGAATATTAAACAAATACAAAATATTAAAATAATAATAATAATAATATTCTGAAATGGAAATAAATGGGGATAGAGACACATACACAAAGAAGAAAAATGCATATTTATATTTTTATTATGCGACAAAGCAACACGTGTGGCCGATTTCACGGCATTACCATGAACAATGCCTTTTGGTTTAGTAGGGAGAAGAAAAAAATAGATTAAAATAAAAGAGAGACGACACATATTGTACATATCGATTATCATTATTTTTTTGTTTGAGCCACTGCTTCTGGGCAGTCCCCCTTCTCCTCATATTCATCGTCATCATCAACATCATCAGGACCACATTTACTGCATCTCTCTGGCTTGCCTTGCCTGTTGTTTTGTGGTGGTGGTTTTTTGGCTCTCTGACTTAAAAAAATAACTCGACTTCTGCTGCTGCTGTTACAAACGCAAAACCAAACTCAAACTGGATTCAGTCAACTCTCCCTTTTTTCCTTTCTTTGTAATAAAAATAATAAAATCCACACACACAAAAATATATATATTCTTTTTTTTGTGATCCTCTTCATGTTATAAGCTAGTATGGTGGATTGGATGTCGTGGCGGCCCCTCTTTTCATTGATCAGCAGATCAGCGCTCTGTGAAGAATAAGCTTAGAGATTGAGAGAGAGAGAGAGTTTCTTTTTATTAGTTTTGCTGGCTCTTCTCTGGTGGAGGACAAGTGGTGGTGGCGGTGGAAGGTGGCGATGGTGAATTTTTAGAGAAAAAATATGCATACTCTTTTCTCTCTCCTTTCTTTTCACAAAATGCTTTCTTTTCTGGCCTTTATTTAAATAATAAAATAAAAAAGTGTAATGTAATGTAAGAAAACAGTTGGAAAAGTGAAGAGAATGCCATTTTGCCTTTTCGCTTCTTTTACTCTTTTATTCCCACTATAAGAGAGATCTTTTAAAATGTAGAAAAATAGGAAAAATACATCATGACATGATGATGATCACAGCGTCCGTGATGTGATATATGATTATAGTCTCGAGTCTTGTTGAGAGGGAAAAAAAAAGTGAAACATACAAAACATTTTAGGATGCGTGCATACTGCATATTATACATATATGTCACATGGGAAGATGATTTTTTACTCAAACGTTCTGTAAGCAAGTTTGATGGGAAAGCATGAGGATACTTATATTGATAAGGTGCAACAAATTATGCACATTTAATCGCCAAATCACTCTTTGATAAATACCAAGTCCGAAATCCTTTGTTATTCCGAAATCCGTTCAATACTTAAACATTTTGACGGTAGCTGCTGCAGTTCAAGGTGATAAAATATACACAGATAATATGACCTAAACTTGGTTTTTGTAATTTTGTAATTCAAATTTGAAAGGTAAATTTTGCATTTCCACATTTCCAGTGATTATAGATGCATAAATAAAATACATACCTATATATACAATCAAAATATGTTTTTATAGTTTTAAATTTTTTACATTAAAATATAATGCCAAATTGGCATTGCCAATGTCAAAAATTGAAGGCTCAAACAATAAAAACACAAAAATTGATATTGAATACTCCCGCGCATTCAGAAAAGGATAAATAAAATTTGTCGTACGTTCAAATTTGTCGTACAAACATTTTAATCAAATACTCTTGAAATTTATAATTAATATATATTTAAACCTGTATGCATTTAAATTCTGATATTTAAAGCTATTCCCGTTTACTGCTTACTATGTCCCCTACTAGAAAGTCAACTTATTGCATTTTTTGTTCTTCCTTGATGATGATACAATAATAAGAGATAAGATAGCAAGATAGAAAGTCTAGCAAATGAGAGTGGGGCAAGGGCGTCACCCATTTGGGTCTGTGGGAGGAGAAAAGCTACTCCATTCCACAAAAAAAAGTTTACTGAAAGACCAGAGCAGCAGATCAGAGAAAGAAGATCCACCGACTTTAAAAAAGAAGAAGTACAATAGATACATATACCAAACCAAATATAGGAACCATGTATAAAAAACTAGGTATATATACAAAGATGCATTACTACGTTATACACAAAACACACAACAGCAGGGTGCATCGTGCACAAACTTTATATATACAGAGCGGTGTGGGTTGGGAGTTGGCAAAGCTTTTTGTTTGTAAGCCGACTCCCCCGAAATGCCCGAGAAAGTTTTTTCCCCTTCTCCAACTTTTTTCCTGAGTGAAAAAACCAAGCAGCATAACAGTTTAGTTCAACTTTTGAATCCGGACCATGATGATCACCACACACACACACACACACGAGGACTTGATCACTTTACAAAAATAAAAACGTACTGACTTAACTCTACGAAACCTGCCTATAAATTTGTAATACAAAATGTAAAATTTATTCTCATTAATTTAATTGTACTCCACCAACTCATCATAGTCTTCATTATCATAATATTAATAAGTGAATTTATTGTTGTTTACAATGACAAGACAATAAGAACAAAAACAAGAGAAAGTCAAGTTATTTGTGAAAAGTCAAAAGTGCTTTCGTGGTTTGGGTTGCTCAAGAGTTTTTGAACTGTCATCAAAGTCATCTGTCAAAAGTCATTAAGGCATCAAATTCAATTATATACACGCACCGCACCCCATTCAATTCTTTGCTTTACACACCACTTGTTGGTGGTGTTTTAGAACTTGAATTGTGTAGCAGGTGGTGGGGTGGTTGAGTTGAATTGATTGGAGTGCCAATTACCACTTCCGGTTTTCTCTTATTGCGTGTTGGTTTCACATTTTCAAGTAGTTTAATTGCTGTGTGGTGGCAAAGTGCGTGCGTGTGATCAATGCTTCAATTTGGGTGAAAATGAGAAATATAAAACCAAATATAATACCGTTTGATATGGTGATGATGAGGAAACGTCAAGGATGAGGGTGTTTTGGGGGTGGATATAATTATGCAATTAGTAATATCGGAAATAGAAGCAAATTTTTTTTAACGTGACTTGTGATATTCATTTTTATAAAATTTAAATGTTTAAATATTTGACTGAAATCGTATTAAAAACTCAACAGTAAAATTAAAGTACAGTAATTTATCGAGCTTACAACTAATTTTAAAAAAACGAGTGAAAAATGCTGGAATTTAAAGATTCTCTAAAAGATGCGGATCCCGCCGGCAAGAGAATAGGTAATTATAAAACACTTCAAATAATTAATTTATTATAAATTCGTTTTACACTAAAAATTTCACAATGCCCCAAAATATTAAAAAGTAGATGAATGAGTTTTTAAGGTTATGAAATAATTTTTTATGATATTTTTTTGCTAGACACAATGCACTCCATAGTTGGCAGAGGAGACATTTGCGAAGGCTGTGGTCAGAAGATTCGTGACCGCTGGTTGCTCAAAGTGGGGGATACCCCTTGGCATGAAGACTGTCTAAACTGCTGTGTGTGTCGGTGTCCTTTGAGTCATTCCTGCTATTGGAGAAACTCTAAACTCTACTGCAAGCACGATTACGACCGGATTTTCGGGGTAAAGTGCGGCAGGTGTGCGGAGAGGGTGTTACCTCAAGAGCTTGTTATGCGGGCAGCTGTAAGTTTAAAACTTCAATCATTAATAAAAAAATATATAAATGTTTGGGGCATTTTGGGACTCGGGTAATAATATTTAATATTTGTATATTTTTTGCAGTCGCAAGTATTCCACTTGGCTTGTTTCGTTTGCACCGCTTGCCTCACACCCTTACAGAAAGGAGAGCAATTTATTCTTAGAGGCAGTCAGATTTACTGTCGGGCAGATTTCGAAAAGGAGCTCTATCTAATCCAGCAACAGCAGCAGGGAAACAGTAGTCCTTCACGGGGGAGTGATGTGGGGGATGTGGGCGTCATTGGAGATGAGAATAGTAGACCCAGAGATGGGAGAAGGGGACCCAAAAGACCCAGGACAATACTGACTTTTGGATATTATTCACATGCTTCGGCTTTTTAGTAAACGCCCAAAGAGAATATCCGTACCATTATTACGTTGCATGCAAATATGAAAATATACATGACAAAATATTTGTTGAAAAGCAAAATCTTTATCCATGACTTACTAGATTCGGTTCTTGGCATGTTTTTATAATAATACCTATATTTAATATTTTAGGGCAAAAATGAAAAAGTTGCAGAGAAAGGCTAAGCAAGGGGGCGGTGGAAGTTCAGGGGAGGGGAAAGAAGATAAAGATGGAAAGGGTGGGAGTGGGGGCGATAAAGATGAAAAAGGAAAAAGTGATACGGGAAGCTCCAGCGAGCCAAATTATTTTGGCGAAGGAGATGATCCCTTTACACCCGGAGGTGGGAGCCATAGTCAACCACTAAATCCAAATATGCCATATTCCCCTGAAGGTAACTAATAATAATAATATCCTTTACTAATAATTGATAATATTGATAATATACCAATTTCTATTTTAGCGGAAAGCTTTTGTAGTTCCGAGCTTTCACTGGATGACTCCACGACGGGACCCTTGGAAAACTTGGATGACTCAGGGCCTGACATTCATCCCATGGATAGCAATCCTCCCCATTCGCATCATGGGACAAGTGGTGGTTCCCACCACCCTCATCATCATTCACATCATCACCACCACCATCATCACAATCATCCTTCCACCTCAGCTCAAGGTGGGGGAGGGGAACATCATCCACACGGTGGGGGAGGCAGTGGCGCTAGTAGTGGACTACCCTCCTACAGCCAAATTAATCCTATAGATAAGCTTTACCTTATGCAAAACTCGTATTTTAGCGATTCATGATGATGATAAGCTTCTCTCTCAAAAGAAATATAAACCCATCCAACAAAAAAACCAATACCACGCAAAAAAATCCATACGCAATAAAACGTATAAAAACCCTCAATTTTGTATCACGTGACATGCTTATCATCAACTTATCACTATTTTAGCTTATCAACTCTCTAGTTATTATTATTATTATTTTATTAGTCTAGTCAAATTGATTCATAATCAATCATTCAAACCATAAAGCAAAAAATCGCCATCCTAGAAAACCCTGCCAGTCAACATTTAAAAAAAATGCACAAATAATAAAAAGCAAACCAAATTACCTTAATAAAAAATTTATAATTAAACAATTAAGCAAATTATTATTACATCGTAATTTTAATAATCGTAATCATAATGATTTTGTTGTTTTTGTGTCTGTGAAAACAATAGTTAAAAATAATGTACATTGTATATTTTATATGTAATAAAATAATAAAATATAACTATAATTTTGAATAAAAAATGTTGGTGTCATGTATTTTCGAAAGCAATAAGTCATCTGCATAATAACATGAT
>JAITYZ010000009.1:0-14402 GCA_027744595.1 Paronellides praefectus | reverse complement strand
CACACACAAGCAATCCATCACAAAATACACACATGGTTTACAAAACAGCAGGACTACAAAATTTTAGCTAAAAAGGCGACATACCTACATGCATAATGAAACAGACACACGTACACACGATAAAAGGAAGACAGAAACATGACGACTGACTTGACTAAAGTAGGTACATAATACAAAATGGCATGTATGTATGCTTATCTTTTGTACGTGAAGAAAAACATGGGACTACAACAGACAGAGAGAAACGCAAGAGAAAATGAAAGGAAATGGGACACCAGAGTCAAGTGGCCTTTTCTATAAAAAAAAACTTGAACCAAAATGAGCCCTGTTACAAAAGTGCCATTATATGATCATGTTGATAATAGTGAGGAAGATGCACAACTGATGATCAGTATATAGCCTAGTTATTAGCAGAAGGGAACAGTAAAAAAATCCAAAACTGGAAACTCGGTGAAACTTTTTGACTAGAACAAGGACAAATTAGACGAGTGGAGAATGAAAAGTAGAGGGAGGAATACAACAGCACACCACACTCGCATTTACTGAAATGACCTGACTGACATAACATGCAATAGCAAGTCTGCTGCTTCATATGAGCATGCGGCATGAACACACTTACATACTTGACTTGTACACTATACAGCTATGCCAAAAAAAGAAAGATCCAAGGATGTTTAAAATTAAAAGTGGCATAAATGAGGGGAACGAGCAGAAAAGGCGAAAACCGAAGTTAAACTGGCGGGGATGTTATGTACTGCATGTTGTGCAATACTTATATCAACCTACATACAGGAAAAAAATGTCCTTGTAAAGCTGCAGCGACTTGTGTATAGGATTTTTTTTACACACGACACAACAACATTAGCAACAGAAATAGTGAAAGCAGATGAAGCAACAGAAAAAAATACTTTTAAGGATCCAAAGGAAAATCCAATCCAATGCTGACGAGTAGATGTGATGTGTGATGGAGTTTCTCACATTTTGCTGGAACGCAACCCAACAACAACAACAGCAGCATGGCATCCATTACCATAATAGACTTAAACTGGCGAGGATGGTATGTACTACTGCATGTTGTGCAATACTTATATCAACCTACATACAGGAAAAAATATGTCCTTGTAAAGCTGCAGCGACTTGTGTATAGGATTTTTTTTACACACGACAACATCAGCAACAGAAATAGTGAAAGTATTTGTAGATGAAGCAACAGAAAAAATACTTTAAGGATCCAAAGGAAAATCCAATCCAATGCTGACGAGTAGATGTGATGTGTGATGGAGTTTCCCACATTTTACTGGAACGCAACCCAACAACAACAGCATGGCATCCATTACCATAATAGACGCCATAGAATGTGGAGGAGGATGGATGCCTGCCTTGATGCCACGCACCAGCAAAAAAAACACCAACCCAAAACCCAGTAAACTAACAACACATAATACCAAAAAGTCCAAGTCAAGTCAACTTTGTCCACTGTACCAACACAAAACCACCGCCGTCAGTACCACCGCTGGAAGAAAAAAAGTTACCCAAAGGACCTGCATGTAATGTTCATGTTCATATATCCCACTGGAATGTTATCCCACATTATCCTACACATATGTAGTTGGTCTTGTGGAACCGCGCTACTACCATATCGCTGCTGTCTCTCTGCTTGTATCACGGTATTGCGACTCTATAGTAGTCGACTCTATTTTTTTAGTTTCTGCTTTCTCAATATTATTATCATTATTATCAGCATCATCATGATCAACAGCATGAAAAAAAGCAAGTCGTTTTTTTAAAAGCTATACATGTTACAAAAGTAGTAACGAGCCAAATCCAACCGAGAAATTGCAAACTTGCAAAAAAAACCCAGCGTGTCTGCTCAACGAGCTTGAAACTGCTATAAAAAAATTCTTTTTTTTACAAGAGTGTCAGATTAACTCTGGCTTGGTTTTCCTTTCACACTGGTTGTACGTACACACATGTGAATGTGTGCATTTTTCTAAGTGTCGTGAGCAAATAAACTTATAGCATTCTTCTTATTATTTTTTTGGTTTCCTTCTTTTCCCCTTTTATTATTATGCTTGCTTTAAAAACATGGCCATGGCTTGCTGGTCTGGCCATGCTCCTGTTTATTTCTTTGCCAGAGCTCTCCATTTCGAAATCGATATTCATTTTTACCCATTTTAAGGCAAGCTATATAACAAGCAAGGAAAAAAGGACACATTTTTTTCCAAGTGGCTGAGTTTGTTCCAATTTCAAGTTCCAAACAATAATTTTTTTTTTGCAAAAAGGAATAAGGGAGGGATGCATTAGGTAACGCAAGGCAGGTTCTTTTCTGTTCATCGTACAAATTGAGCTTCAATTCTTCAAAGCAGTGTTACACGAGCAGAAGAAGAGAGAGAATACAAGGACATTATTATTATTATTTGCGTTCTTCTGCGAAGGGGAAGAAAAAGGGTATTATATACGCTTTCCAAAAAGCTATTTTCCAAGTTTTCATATATGTACATAATATATGCATGTATCATGGCTATATATGTATATATAGGTTTTTACATATATGTATTTGTGTGAATGTGTGGATTGACTCTACTCTCAAAAGTGAAACAGACTCACACGGTGAAAAATAAAAAAAGAACCAAAAGATCAGACGTGAAGGAAACATTACAAGTACAGAGAAAAGGTGTGCACTGAATGTTGCTTTCCTAACAAAAAGCATACATGATCATATATGTATCATCATCATCATCATCATGACAAAATTACAGAAAAAAGAGAGAATTGCAAATAAAATGATTCGTGGAATTTCGTCTATATCTATTCATTATACATACAAAGGCAAAAGAACAGAGAAATAATATGGTCTTCTGTATGTAGTGTTGTGTTCAAAGGAAAAAATTTGTAATGAGAGAAGCTGCTTTAATGTACTTTGTTCGCGAAAAAGCTTTTTACATGTAAATGAGATGTGATGTTGCTGCTGCTGTTGCTCATAATGGAAAAGTGGTGTGTGTGTGTGTATTTTGAGGTGGGTACATCATATTTCCCCCACTTTACAGTCAGACAAAATAAGCATCAAGAGCTTGTCATTTGAATCTGATTTGGGAAGAGAGAAAAAAGAGACAGAAATGTAGAGAGAAAGAGAGAGAAAATGAAGAGCAAATATGACAAGCTGGAATTTTGTACACTTATTACGCAGCCATCCATCGACTATATAACCTACTTAGACATTATTACTTTACGTTACTCTGCTTGTTTTATAATTTGAGATAGTTAGTAAAAAGCAAATAAAATGGAGGGTGAGTGTGAAAAAGGAGAGGATATACAGGGGTGATGGAGATGATCCTGTGACGGCAATAGAATGTGGCGACTAAACCACAAACGGAGCAGCAGCGGCACAGTACCAAAAGTTTAATTTAAAGTCAACAATGTTTTGTTGTCGAACTACATTTTTTGTCGGGGTGTGTTGCTTTGGATGACTGGATAGAAGAGTAGTAGCTAGTAGAGGAGCGATACTTCTAGTGTAAAAAAATAGTAATCAAGATGGATAGATTGGTTTGGTTTGATGATGATAAGGATGAATTGAACAGTCTGGATTACAAAGTACAAAAGTAAGGAAGGATAGTATAAGGGCAAGAATACTTCAAAGTGTTTTTCCATGGTGTGCATTTGCTTTGGCATGCTGTATGCCAAATAGATAATGAAATGTGGAAAAAGAGGCAGCTGTGCAATATTTACGCAATAAAATGTACAGTTTATGCTACTGATTTTGCAGGTTTTTTGGTGGTGGTAGTGAGGATGATGATGATCATGGGGATGGTGAATCACCATTGGTGATACTGAAAAGCTTACTTGAGTTCAGTGTACTGGAAAGAATTGAGGATGACTTTGGAAAAAAAACAAGAAGTAGTAAAAGGAATAGAGGAAGTGCACATATATTGGTCCAATTTGTTGAAATAACCAGTATTTTTTTGCTATCATTATAGCATCAGGTTTTTACAAGCAGAGGCAGGAAAGTATAGGAATTTTCAGTGGTGGAAAGAAGGGAAAATGAATTGAGCAGTCAACTTGAGTAAATCCACTGGCACTTTTGGTTGGTTCTATACTTTTTGCTTGATTTTTCGCTCTCTCTCGTTCTTTTCGTTCTAATAAAACGCAACACATGTAATACAAAATTGCTTACTTTTTTTATCGAAATTAAAGTTTGTGAAGGGATTACAAAAGTTGGCTGGCTGTGTGTGTCAGGTTTAGTTTTTTTGGTGGTGCTGGAAATGGAACCCAACAGGCAAAAAAAAGCTGATAAACTGGCTGGAACGTATTCTTATTTTTTTTAGTTTTGCTATCGGCAAAAATGATACTTTTTTTCGATGTACCCAGTTACACACGTCACGGTATTGTTAACGCAAGTATATACATAATATACCTATATACGAAAGAGAAAATTGGAAAAGTGGTCATACTCATCCAATCATGAACAGTGAGTGTGTGTGCACGCCTTTTTTTCTTGCTGCTATTTTTCTCTCATGGTCATGGCAGTGTACTTACTTAGGAAGATTGAGATGATGATCTACAATTTTTCTCTTGCCAGAATGCCCTCCAGGCTCGTTTTTCTTACTCTAAAAAAAAGAGGAGAGAAAAGAAGCTTTACTTGCAATTTTTTTTGTATTTGTCGACTGGTATGTTGGAGAAAACTAACCAGAGAGAGAGAAAGGAGGGAAAAAGACGTACATATAAAGATGCGGCGGCGTTGCTACTAATAAATTGTCTTGCATTATAAGCAAAATTGTAAGCAATGCTTGCAGACACGTACAAAGCATTGAGCCTTGTGCCGCAATGGAGCTTTGGCAAAAAATATCTTTTCACATGTGTCCGATGACATTTTCCTGGCTGTTGGTCCGGTTCTTTGAAAGAATTTTTTTTTGCTTGGTCTCTCTCTCTAATCTTTTGCTGAAGCCGTCTTCCTTGTCACACATCGCATGACCAATTCTCTTGAGAGGGGGAAAGAAAAAGACTACCGTTTTTTACTGATACTGCCATTTTTATATGCTCCTGTTCTGCAAAATGCCATTCGCACGGCCATTAATTCTTTTGCTCTGGGAAATATCACGATGATGGTCCTGATGACGAGGATATATTTTTTAGCAAAAGAAGATTGCTGTCTTTTCGGTTCTTTTTCATGCGTTTTTCCATATTTCATGATGATGATGATGGTGATCATTATTATAATGTTGATCTAGTTTGTGTTTCGCTCATTTTTTATTATTTGCTTGTGTTTGTGTGATATGTAATTTAAAGGGAAGGAAAAAAATAAGGAATGTGCTTAATAAAAAGGTTGCCTCCGCAGGAAATGTCATTTGACGGTGATGACGATCATGATCATAATCATGATGATGATGATAATGATGATCACCATACTGCTGTGTTTGCTTGCTTGCGCTATATATAAAATACAAACCTTATCGGAATCTCTTTTAGCTATCAAGCTTTTGATATAAATTATTATTATTCCGCCTGTCAGAGTGTCCTCTGTGGCATTGATGGTAATTCTGCAAAATATAATTTATTGCTTGTCTAACTCATCGCAAAAGGCAGGAGGAAAGGCAGAGAGAGAGAGAGTGTACGCCACCAGACACACTTTGCTTTTTCCCACCACAACATGACATGGGGGCGATTCATTCAACTGTCAGGCTTGTCACTGATATTAGTATTTCCCATATGTACCCTGCATTATGTATGCTGCTACCCTGCTTCTCAGTCATTACCTCATATCATATAGAATGTATATTACACATACATGCATACATGCATTATTGTTGGAAAACGCCAACATAATAAATAACGAATGAGTGGAAACGCTACATACAGCTTTGGATGCTACATAGGTTGAATGGCTAAACGCATCTTGCTGTGCTGCCAAAATTAAAATAATAGTGTGATAGTGAATTGGTTTTGTGTAGGTGCATGAGGCGTGACACATGTGGCATACTACAACAATAAATTTCAAAGAGATAAGGCTGATGAGGAAAAACTAATTACTGCCATTTTGCTTGTCATATGATTTGATTTGCATACCAAAACATTTAAAACGGGGCAAATTATTATATTTTTTGCTTTATAATAAATTTATTTTATTTATTCAAAAAAAAAAATAACAAAATTGCATGAGACGATCTTTTGTATCTTCTTCAAATACAAAAAATGTCTGTCTTTTAAAGCTATAAAATTAATATAACAATCCTTGGGGCTTTTTTTTCTTTTGCCGGACCAATTTTTGCAGGTAACTTCACGTGCAGTATAGACCAGTTTACTTGCGTGGAAGGGACAACAAAAAAGTGTTTGCCGTTGACGTGGGTATGCGATGGAACACCAGATTGTGCTAACGACTCGGATGAGAAGGCTTGCAGTAAGGAAAATTTTTATTTAAAAACTCTTCTTCTTATTCTCTTTAACTGTCTATTTATCTTATTATTATTTATTTCTGTGCTTCATTTCATATTACAAAATAAATGGGGTTCGTTTACTGGGATGAGATCACATAAAATATTTGAAATCTGCTGATGATTTCGGGTCGAATGGGGTAAACAAAATTTTGGCTTGTTATAATAAGCTATTTCGGAGGAATAAAGCAGCCTTCCGCTTGAGTTTAAAGTGGTGGGGGAAAGGGGGGATTGGGCAATCAGATCATTTCGCTCGGAACATAAATTTGTACACAAGTCTTGAGAGAAAAGCTGTGATAAATGATGATAAGCCAAGCAGAAATAATGGAGCAACAAAACAACAACATTCAAAAAGCAAAATATCCTACAAAATAAGCACGCATATAGATATATGCAGAGCTTCTAGCAATTTGCAATATGCTCTATATTTATATTCTATTTCAAATAGTTTTTTGTTATATAAACTTATTGGATTGAACTACTTGACTCTCTTAGTATTTTGCTTCTCGGCGAAAACTCCAACAACATCCCATGCCATACTTCAAATCCACCCAACAACAATAACAATATCAGAGAAATGGCGGAAATAAGGGGAATAATAATAATAATCTGGGAAAATCCAAGTTTTGCACTTGACTATACAATATACGTACTCAAAGTACCACACACAAATATATTATAAGTGTATTGAAAGTTAAATCTGTTGTGCAAGAATAAGTACATAGGAGTAAGAGCAATAGAAAAGGGCTTCTTGTTAGTATACAATATTTTGTAATGATAGTGGCTAAGGCAGTCGTTGTGTGGGATATAGAATTTTGGTCTTTCATGTTTCTGAACAATTTTTGGTGTGTGTAATAATAGAAGGGGTGTATATTCTCTTGGGAATTATCCATGAGATAGGAGCAGTGACTTTTTAGCCTGATAAAAAAAACAACTGGCTGTATTCTAAAACTGTGTGTGTAAAAGTGATAGGGAAGAATATGAGATCAAAATGTATTTTGTTAAGAGCAGCAGTAGCAGCAGCAGCAAGTAGACAAATGTGAATTGGCAAAAGTTGTTGTGAATTTTGGAGCATAATGTGAAAGGAGGAAGGTATATGTATATTATATAATATGCCGTGCCGAGATATTAAGGTAAGAAGGTGTAGATTTTGAGTTTAGGGAAAATTTAGTGAAAGTGTCTGGCTGCGTGTGTGTGTGTCTGAGAAAGCGGTTTAAAGTTGAAACAATTCAGTTTTGCATGCTCTCCTGAGGCTCTCCTCAATGGCTTTTCCTCCACGAGGATTTATTGCTTGGATTTGCCTGACTGAAAACTCTTAGTGAAAAAGAAAAGGAGCCAGAGAGAGAGAGAGAGGGAAAGATATACATATGTTACTCACACACACTCACATACACAAATTTTAGTTCTCTACTTTTCTTTCTTTCTCGGGCACCACCACCAACAACTCAACTCGGGCCAAAATCCAGATTTTTCACATATGCCATTCTCATCCTCACCTACTCTGCTGCTCATGAATGAATGTACTCATATAATACTTGCCAGTAGTGTGCCATTATTATTACTACTACTACATATTTTTCACAAGAGCAGAAATAATATATAGCAATAGAAAATGTTCTTTTCTCTTAGCAAAACTTTCTCTCTTCTGCTCCTCTTCTTCTTCTTTTTAGTTCTTTTCTTTTGTTATAAATAAATGGCACCGTTTCTCCATTTCGCTCTCTCAGACACACACATACAACATACTTTCCCCCGTCAATGTGTTATGTTGTGTTATATTCACTTTACGAAAATTTTCATGAGAAGAACCGGTTAAAAAGTTGAGAAAGAGAGAGAGAGAGATTGAGTGTATATGTTTGTGTGTGTGTGTGTGTGTGTGTGTGTGTGATTCTCTCTTTATTTTCCCACTTTAACACAAGTTTCTTGTCTCTCCCACTTTACGCTCTTATTGGCGCTGTCCCTTTTCATTCTCACTTCTTCTCCTCCTACCTAAATCGTTTCTGCAATTTCTGCTCCTCTTCTTCTTCTTTTTAGTTCTTTTCTTTTGTTATAAATAAATGGCACCGTTTCTCCATTTCGCTCTCTCAGACTCACACACATACAACATACTTTCCCCCGTCAATGTGTTATGTTGTGTTATATTCACTTTACGAAAATTTCATGAGAAGAACCGGTTAAAAAGTTGAGAAAAGCAGAGAGAGATTGAGTGTATATATGTTTGTGTGTGTGATTCTCTCTTTATTTTCCCACTTTAACACAAGTTTCTTGTCTCTCCCACTTTACGCTCTTATTGGCGCTGTCCCTTTTCATTCTCACTTCTTCTCCTCCTTCCTAAATCGTTTCTGCAAAATCGCAGCAGCAATACTCTTCTTTAACTTATACCAAAGCAAGCCAAAAAAACACACTTTAGCCATTTTGACTTAAATAATGAAATTATTATGACCATTGCTCACTCACTCAACTTCGCCAAATAATCCAATACAGACTACAACCAAAGCAAACTAGTTTATTTTACGTACTTTTATTTTATGTCCAAAAAAACAGAACAGAGAATACATCCCTGCGTAACAAAAACTCCTCCTCTTATTCTTCCTTTATTCCTTTTTTTGTACTTTTTTTTACAACAATCCATTTGACATTATTCCACTTTATTTTAACTTTATTCCTGTCTATTTCCCTTATTCCACAAATTTCTTTCCTTATCCAACCACCGCCACCACCACCAGTTCCTTGTAATAATATTACTTCCTCCTCATTCAATTCACAAAATGAACAAAGTGCAATTTCTTTCTTGTTCCGCACAAATAAAAACTTATAGGTATAACATTAATGGTAGGGGTAGATAAATAAATGCATTATGGTAACAGAAAAGAGACAGGATGATGACTCAACCAACTTTTTCGTTTATTCAAACCAAAGTGACATATACTATCTCCTTTTTAAACTCTAAGCAAGTTAAATCTTCTCACTGTTGTAGTAAAATAAAATGAATCAAATAAGACGACATGTCGGATGATAAAAGAAAGGGACATTGAGAGATACAGAAGAGAGTCATTGCTAAAAGGCAACACAAACAATATATATGTCTGTGTACCAAGTTTGTGTAATACCAACTTTTTATTTTTTGTCCGAAATAAGTCTTATATGTCCTTCACTAAAAAACTGTGACATTATCATGTATTCCACATACACGCAGTCTATTGCTATGCATGCCTGGTCATAAAAAAAAGTTTCAACTAATAGAGCAGCTAACCAAAATAACTATATAATATGCCGAGGATACTCTAGGATGGACGGACAGAAGGGATACAAAATTTATCTTGCAAGGCAGAAAGAGTGAAGAAAAATAGTTTGACGAAGCTCATTCCACTTGACTTTTTCCCCTTTTTTAAACGAGAAAGCGGAGCAAGTTTATTCCAACTTTTAAGTCTCAAGTAAAAAAACGAAGAAGACGGAGAACAGGGAAATAAATGAATGACTTCATCTATCTATCTCGCTCAACGTGTGTTCCCCGTGCCTTCTTTTGTCCTTCTTAAGTCGACCTTAAAGAGTTGAAGAAAGGTTTTTGTGTACTAAAAAAGTACGTGTCTTTTGTGTGTGTGTGTGTGTGTGTGTGTGTGTGTCCTGTAAGCCGGAAGAGATTGGGATGCATTTAAAATGAGAAGGACTTTGACTGGTTGATAAGAAGAATAAAAAGGAATAATAGTTGGTTACATTTAAAGACTAGTACATAAAGTTTAAGTTAGGTAAGATCGGAGAGAGGAGTCTTTTTTTATCTGGATCGTGAATCGTTTATGTATCTCTTCGTTTTGTCTTTCAAAAGCAAATAAAAAAAAAGTCAAATGAAATTACATCTCGTAAAAAAAGAAGAAGTTTGAAGGCAAGCATAGAGAGTAAGAGAGAATGGTAAAAAAGAGAAGAATCGAGAGAGGGTATAATACTTTTACCAAAGAGTAGTAGTAGTTTAGATAAAGATAGCAAAATAGTTCATGACTGTTATGATGGGGAAAGATTTGTCAAGCAAGAATAATAAGAGGAAAAGCAAGAGTATTACCCAAAAAAATTATGATTATGATTGCTAGCGATCTAAAGCAAACATTTTGCTATATCCTCATCATTATCATCATCATGATATCCTCGTTCCCTTTATTCCATGATGCATGACAAAATGTCAGAGATGGGGAAAAGGCAAATGGGAAAGGGATAGACTGAATAGAAATTTAGCGTTTTGTCTGTGTTTGTGTGTGTGCCCTTACTCATCATATCGCATGCAAAGTAGCTAAGCACTATATATACTTTCATATGAAAAACGAACTAACGAACAATGTGAGTTTGGACATTTTTTTCAGTTCCTTTATCTCTCCGCATGTATAGTTTCTCGCTCTTTCTCTCTCTCTAGCTACCTATATATTATTCCCGTTGTGGAAATGAGGGATGAGGAATGAGCACGGACAAAGTCATAAAATATGAGATTAATGTTGCATGAGAGATGGAGACAGCACAAAACTCTCTCCTGTGTGTGTGCGTGAGAGGGAGAGAGAAAGCTATTTGGTCTCAACTAAACTGAAAAACGAACATGAACACATTCAAAGAGTAAAAACCTTCTACTTATAAAGTAGTATCAATAACTTTTTCCTTTTTTTTCTCAAGTCTCTAGTAGCGTGGTGGTTGTATAAGATATAGCACTGATCATGATCATCATGATGACACCAAAAAATACTGCATTTTGTATACCAGCTTTATTTAAAGAGTTGAGTGGCGGGAGAGAGAGACCTGAACTGTGTGCTTGTCTTCAACAACTTTTTTTTTCTGTTTTCCCTTTTAACACAAAAAAAGTATATTTTATTCAGGACCTTTAAAGCAGCATAGAAGATGAAGAGCAAGGGAAAGTGGAAAATGTTTGCAAAGTTGGTTGTATAAAAGAAAAACCTTTTCGTCACCACCAACACACTACATACTGCTTACCTTAGTACTACATCACACACAGCATGTTTAATGCATGTGATGGGATGCTTTGCTTGTTACTGTCTTGTTGTCTCTCACTTCCTTTCACTCAAAAAAAACCAGAGCATAGGGAAACCTTTTGAATGTTCATCATCTTACCTTTCCTTATTAATATACCTACATATAAAAGTTTGCGTAACGGAAGCTTTATTTGTGTACAGGGTTTTGTAGGTCTTTTGAAACAATCTTTTGATATTTTTCAACGATAATATGGTTGAGGTTGGTGTACGCCAGAAAAATATCAAATCAAGTTAAATTGATGTTTTCCTTGTTGTTGTGATGATGATGATGGCATGTGTCTAGAAAAGATATTGTGTGGAGCGGTATTTTGTACCCGAAGTGTAATAAGAGTTGTCAACAGATCGCAAGTAGGATCCTTTAGGTCGCCATTTTTTTTACTAAGCGTGTGTCCTTCACTCGCATAGGATGAAATTTTTCAAATATAAAAAAGTAGGCTAAGATGTTTATTCTTAATCCTGTCTGGTCTCATTTTTGCTCTTGACTTTCTGAAAAAGTTGATGCTGAAAAATATGAAAATGTACGCCACTTTTTTTCGTCTTTTATGTCACAAATGTGATACAGAATCAGATTAAATATGATAGAAAAAAAAGTAAGCAGGTCTAGATGACATAATAATATGAGAAGAGCTGATATGTATGATAAAGGTGCTGTCGTATTATGCTGCTTGCTTAAAAGAAGAATTTATGTACAGATTTATATAAAATATATATAGGCTTTTCGTATTATTGGCTACGCTTGTTTGTCACGTTGAATGTGCAGATTTTTTTAGGCTTTGCAACGTGCCGGGAAAATCACGGGGAGTCATTTTTGAAGCAAGAATGGCCTTTTTGCTTTCTAGCTTTTACATATATTATGCCTTTTGCTCCGGAACTAAAAGCTGGTTGTCCTTGAGGAAAGATTTTTGGTTGGATTTAGTAGAACAGACAAGAAAGAAAAAGACGTGATTGCAAAATGTGAAAAAATAGTAAAGAGGACAAAAAGCTGAAAGTATGTAGGTGAAATTTGTATGGGTGGTCTGGAGTAAAAGGAAAGTTTTACAAGTTATGTAGGTCTTTGGTGGATATGTGTATTTCGGGTTGAATGAAAAATCCCACTTTTTCTGAATCTTATCAACTGTTCAAGGATACGTAGCAATTTAATATATTGTTATTATATAATGTATGTAATAACATGAATATAAGTTGGATGAAAATGAAGCAGAAAAAAATACAACCAAGGGGAAAATGAAATAAAACAACTTCGACGCAGGAAAATATAAACGACGACCTGGAATGGAGGAAACATAACTACAAGGGGTTCCAGAAAACAATTTCGTGTTGACATTCTACATAAAAGTTTGACATTGAAAAGGAAACTCTGCCCGGAGACGAAACTGACAAAGCATATAATTCAATTTACATTTTATCATTTCAATAACATTTTTTACATATTTTTACGAATACTACTACAGGCACAGCATAGACCTTTTATGTACAAAATATTTATATTAATCTTTCTTTGAAAAATAAGATGTTTTTACTAAAAGGGTATTTTTTTGTTCTTTATTAAATTTTCCCGTATGTAGATGCAACGTGCACATCGGCAGAGTTCACATGTCGAAATGGCAAATGCATTGTGAAACACTGGGTTTGCGATGGAAATAATGGTATGAATTAGTTTTACTATTTAATGAATTTATCTACTGACTTAAAAAATTAACTCTTTGATCCATCTTGCATATGTTTTTATTTGTAATTTCAGACTGCACAGATAACTCTGATGAAGAAAACTGTCCTCCGAGAAGTTGCACCCCTGGAAAGGATTTCATGTGCAAAAATGACTCGAGCTGTATTTTGGCAACGTGGCGCTGCGACGGGGAGTATGATTGTGCTGATGGCAGGTGGGCTCACAGCGATGAAAAGGGTTGCTCTGCCGATCACGCCAACGTAACTTCCCGCTGCAGCAAGCAAGAATTCGAGTGTGGAGATAGAATTACCTGCATTCACAGTTCTTGGTAAGAAGATACATATTTTTGCACTTTGCTCTTCGTGTCAAGATTTTGTATTCCTTTTCATATCATTTCTTTCAATTTTTTGATGAAAAAAAAAGATTGATGGGATGACAAATGCACACATAACACTTTCTGTTATGACAGATTTCATAAATAATAATAAGTTTGTTCCATGATGATGATATATACACACATAATACATTATTCAATTTTTTTTTCTCCCACAGGGTTTGTGATAATGACTCAGGTATGTATACACATCTGATCCGAAACTGTCAGTCCGTACCATATTGTGATGCGGACACAAACTCATGTGCTCTCGAGCTAATTTGTTTTTATTTGAAATTCAAGATTGTCCTGATGGCTCAGATGAAGACGAAGCGCATTGTCAGCACGTCAACTGCAGACCAGACCAGTTCCAATGTAGAAGTCTCGAGTGTATTCCTGGTCATTTGCAGTGTTCAGGCAGTCCAGAGTGTGCAGATGGGAGTGACGAGGAAAACTGCTGTAAGTACAAAAAAAGCAAACTAACAAATATCCTCCTGCTGCTGGTATGTTTTATTCTTCATCCATATTTATTATCGCAAAGTACCAGAAGGGAACTGAAAAACTTGTGCTTGTTCTCAATTTATTTATTTTTTACCATATTATTATCATGGCCACGTATTACAAGACAAGTACAAGATTTAACGCTTCTTTGTATAAAAAGAAGAAGAAAAATACATGGTGGTGCAAGTAAATGGTGTTGAGGGTATGTGGAGAAAGCGAGAATGGAAATTCAGCATCATCATGATACTACCTATATATATGCTCCCTGTATATATGGCCAGAACTTTTTTTGTAAAGGAGAAAAATAAGCGAAAGAAGAGAGAAAGACCCTTTTGTGTGTGTCGTTTTTTGGCAAGAGGCCCTTTATCACTAAAGCCCATATCATGTGTCAAGCGGCAAGCAAGTAACAATGGCCG
>JAITYZ010000008.1:0-14575 GCA_027744595.1 Paronellides praefectus | reverse complement strand
ATATGTATACTACCACATAATATTATAGTACAATTATTGTAGTATATATAGTGCGCTCCAATAACAATATCGATAGGATAATGAATGGTAGGTCGTAGTACTCGACTATATATAAAAAGCATTTTATTAACACTACTTGCTCTACTTTCCCCTTTCCAACATGTTTTTGCTGGTTTTAGGCATGCGATGATGGTGACAGGAGGAGAAGAAGAAGAAAGATGGTAGCACAACGTTAAAACCTTATCCACGGCACAAGAAATACGCTTATTCCACCAACAAATTCACCTATTTTTTTATGTTGTTGGAGTAGCACAACAACAAGCCCATCATCTCATTACTACTATTATCAAAACAACCAACTTTCATTCGAGCATAGCCTTCTTCATCAAACTCCCACTACAAACTTTCCATCGGCAGCACAAATACTGCTCAAGAAAGAGAAGCAGAGGAGCATGTGTGTGTGGAACATGTTCTATTATTCATCTTTTCATCTCTAAAAATACGCAAAAATATTATTATTTATGCAAATGTCTTTTGGGACTCTGATGTACAAAGCAAAATGAACAAGGAGAATATAGACCTGGCTAAGCTGTCGAAAAGAAGCACCTTTTTGTGATTGATCAAATTCGAAATTGGAAAAGTTTGTTGAGTTAAATAGGTACTTGAGTCCGTCCGGAAATAAATCAAACAAATATTTGAAAACAGTTTTTGAAAAATGAAATTCGAAAGAAAAGTTGCCCATGACCAAAGAAACCTGCATCAAAATTTCAAAACAACCGGACAAATTCTTCCAAATTTATTGTGCGAACGGACGGACATACAGAATTTACAATTTTATAAAGCAGCTATATACGCTACTTAGATAGATAGATACTTTATTTTACACGCTACTTAACAATGTGAGCATGCTGTGTGTAATGTATGTTGGTTGAGGATAAAAGTTTGATGAGGAGGTAGTGGAGTAAATAAATTGGTAAATTATTTGGAGCAAGTTTGCCAACTGCCCAGCAGCAGCGGAAACAAGAAAAGTTGAATCTCGGCTCACTTATTGCGACAAGAAATATGCGTCTGTTCCTCCAACATAAATTTGTTTGGCAATAGGCAAAGTGTGGCAAGACAGGATGCTCCCATCTCAAAACTTTTATTTCTCTTTCCTCGCACACGTCCGCTTTATGCTTCCATGCCAAATGAATGGAAAAAAAGGAGAAGATGATGGGAGGAGTGTGAAGAATAAAAGATTGTTGGCTTGGTTTGGTCTGAGAGAGGCTTTTAAAATAAATGTCTCTGCTCCGCATGCATCACTCTTTTTTTCTCCATAATAATAACCGTAGGCGCATATAAATATATACCTATGTCAGCTATATTTTTCAAGCATTACCTGAAGACTACGACCAAACATTTTTCCCCCTTTTGCAATGCATCTATTTTTACTTTTTTATTGCGAGTGGAAATATGCGTGAAAGGCCAGGAGCAACATTCCCTTTCTTTGTTTGCCTTGTGTTGAAAATGACATTTGAAGAGATGTTATGAATCATTCTTCCTTTTTTGCAAACACACAAACATCAATGAATATTTAAACTTGTAAAAAAAATTTGTTGCGGAGGATTGCGTAATGGAAAGCATAGAGGAGACAATAATAATATGATGTTTGGTGGAAGGAGGTCGAGCAGAAAAAAGGATAATATTACTGTGAACCAAGCTGCATAATAAACATGGCTGTCGTAAATTATTGAAAGCTTTACAAAATTCTTGTTCAATTTGAGTAGAAAAGATGTAGAAAATGCAGATGGGGAAAAGATGGGCTCTTTTTATTTTGCGCAGTATTTACTAAATCTCAATTTAAAGTGTGTGTGTGAGACTCTATTTTTGGCACTTGATTTCTCCGTCCATCGCTCCCTCAATCTCAACTCTCTCTCAAAACTACAATTTCTCATCCTCACTTGAAAAACTGACTCGCAGAGTCACGCATCCACAAGCTAACCACACAATTTCATCAACAACAAAATTCCTATGTCACGTCCTCATTCCTCACATTTGACATTTTTTGTACAACTGCGACTCTCTGGATGAATAATCAAAATATGGGCTGTGGTATAAATTGAATTGAGCAAGAAATTTGATGGCCAGTTGATAAGCAACCAACTGCTTCAAAAATAAATGTAAAAAAATAGGATCAGGAAGCGGGCTTGATTCCATTTAGCAATTCAAAAAACACACAGAGAAATAATGGGAATAATAAATCATTTCCTACTCAATTTCCACTCAATTTTATTTCGGAATTATCAGACTTATCATTTTTAATAGCTTTATTAGCGAAAGGGTATTAACCAGCCGAAAAGTAATTTACCCGAATAGTTACTTTTTAGTCATTTTTTTTAACTACCCGACAAAGAATCACACCAGTTTCCCGAAAATTAAAACATGGAAAAAAGGAAGTAGCCGAAAATTGAAATTTGTTTGCAGTGGACAGAGTAAAAAGTAAATGTTTATACTGTTTACAGAGTCTTACACGGTTGGGAATCAGCTTAATTATTGTTGTCACTGATAAACACTTAAAATAAATCAATTTCAATTGGCGAATCTTCAAATGGGGATTTGGATTTGGATTTGGAGGATCTTCGAATTACGTTATATAAATTAAAAATAAAATGTATATGTATTTCAACTTAAGTTTTTTCCGGTATGATTTGTTTTGGGAAAAAATATTGGGGTGGTTCACTTTTCGGGAGGATTTTTATAAAAGTTTTATTTTGTTAGCCTCTTTGTACCGTTCAACAACATTTCCCATTTAAAATCAAATGGAAATCCCTGTTTAGTCCATTAAATGACAACTTTGGTTGTTCTACAAATAGCAAATTTTGTCCGAACAGTACCTTGATTCATTCCAAATCGCAAATAATATGGCATAATTGGACGTAAAAATTGCTCATATATATTTCCAATATTCCCATCAATACTTTTTCACATTTTTCTAACAAACATTAAATAATTACCACATTTACAATCTTTCAATTTTTAAACATTTTTGGTAACATAAATATTCCTTTGTTTTTGGGTGGTTGCGTTGCGTAAACAAGAGCTCCTCAAACCACTTTTGCTTTTTTTATCACATTTTTCTTGCGAAATGAGTGGTTATAGTAGTCCTTTTTTTGTGTGACGCCATGTGTCTGTGTGATGGCGCGTTCAATGTGCACACCCATCTCCAGCGTCTGATCACCACGCCCTATTTCTTTGACAAGCGGAGCCTCTCTGTCGTCCACAATCCAAGATACAATTTACCCCGTTTTAAACTGAAGCGTCGCGTAATTCTCTTGCTCGTCTCGTACCACTTGGCCTACACCATCTACAGCTTGGCATGGATCCGTTACCACTGGTTCGACAACCATCCCCCCTCCCCCACGCATCTCAAAGTTGAGCAGTTGATAGTTCACATGCTCGTCCTTTGCCTCTTTATCCTTTCCGGGGCAGCCTACCACATGATCACCACCCATTCTAAAGAAATCCAGTTTGCTACGACCCAAGTCGCCAACCTCATTTTCACCGGAAATCGGTCGAGGAGAAGAGGAGGCGGAGGAGGAAGCAAGTTTGCTATTTACGTCTTTGCGGTTGGCTTTTGTTTTTTACCAATGCTTCTCATCGCTCTCGCAATTGGCACACAATATCAAAGTCCTGTGCCGACTCTCCTGCAAGGGCAAGTCCCGCATTGGGTCACGTTGATACGAAGATGGGTGCAGGGGGTCCTGTACTGGTACACAGTCTGCTACCCCACTGGCCTCATGCTCTCCACTGCACTCTGCTGTGTCGTGTTGGCGGAAGGGCTTCAAGTGGTCGCCAGTTGGCTAGTCTACCCCAAAGTATCAATCAATCAAAGTATCAAAGTGGAGTTCCACATTCGCCATCACCAGCTTCAGATGCTGCGGATACTCGCACAAATTGCGACAAATGTGAGTGGAGATGGTTTGACAGCATTCGTGATTGTTGGAATGGTACTCACCTCCTGCTTTGCATACTGCGCCTTGGAAATGTACCAAGAGCTGGAGGTCATTTCCTACTTGGCTTGGCCCACCATCGCCCTCTTTGTCGGAGTCACCTTTATCTTTTGCGGATTGGCCGATATTCCGCACTCTGCCGCAAAACAGTTTATACGCAACTCCAAGGGATTTGTGCCACTGGGTAAACTGGAGCGGAAAATGATAAGAGCTTGTCCGCCAGTTGGGATCTTGCTTGGGCCGATTGGCCTTGTGAGCAATCTGCTGGCGCTTTCCATCACAGACTCCCTCCTCAACTGCACACTCAACCTCGTTTTATTGGACGATCCATGAAAATCAATTGGCTAAACAAAAAAGAATCTTCTAATTCAATTTAGAATAATAATAATAATATTTGCATATCTGTAAACATAATAATAATGTAGTTAATAAAAAAGTTTATTTGGAGATGAATAATGAATGGGAATCCCATTATGGGATGCATAATGATGAGTAGTTGGATATGGGGCCGCAATGCAGTAGTCAGTTGATGGAGCGGAAATATTGTCGCAGGATATAAAGTTGTGTGTAGCAAATAATAAAATAGAAGGTCACTTTACAACCCCTCCACTTTCTCATCGCCAGTTGGGATCTTGCTTGGGCAGATTGGCCTTGTGAGCAATCTGCTGGCGCTTTCCATCACAGACTCCCTCCTCAACTGCACCCTCAACCTCGTTTTATTGGACGATGGATAAAAATCAATTGGCTAGAAAAAAAATCATCTTCTAATTCAATTTAGAATAATAATAATAATATTTGCATATCTGTAAGCATAATAATGTAGAAATGAAATTTAATTTGGAAGGAGAATATTTGGAGATGAATAATGAATGGGATGCATAATAATGGGGCCGCAATGCAGTAGTCAGTTGATGGAGCGGAAATATTGTCGCAGGATATAAAGTTGTGTGTAGCAAATAATAAGATAGAAGGTCACTTTACAACCCCTCCACTTTCTCAGCTCAACTCTTGTGGAAAATAATGCAAGAAGCAAATTATGTGTACCTCAAATCCATGAATTATTCCACCAACCTTGTTTCCCATTCCGTTTATTTCTTTTGCCAGAGAACAAGGTGGGTTTTCATATGTTGGAGTAGTTGTTAAAATGGAGCATGAAAGGTAGCTTCAATTTTCGACTTGTTTCCTTCCTGTGGCGGATTCTCTGCTGGCAGTTGACAAGGTGGTGCAGGAAAGCTCTGCTCCGCGTCTTCCCATCGCTCTACCACCCACTTCTCGTCGCTTCCACTCTCCTCAGATTGCGTTGCTCGTGGGGCAAACCAAGAATCCGCCATGCCGGAACCTGTGCCAGAAGAAGGGGTGGTTTTGGAGGAGGAGGAGCCTCCAGTGCCCCTCACTGAGGCAGAACAGCTCGCATTGGACATCCAAAACCAGACAGATGAGGTTACCACTTTAGCATACCAATCTATTATTCTAAAAAATACATTTCATTTCTATTTTTCCTTCTTTGTACCTACCTATTTGTGAATACAGACGCTGGAAACGACCCGAAGAATGAAGGCAATGTGTGATGACACGAAGGAATCGGGGATAAAAGTGCTCGTAGCTTTGGGGGATTCAAGGGGAAAAACTGGAGGCATTCGAGAAGGGGATGCGTGACATTTACGAGGACATGGTGGAGGCGGAAGCCGCTATGAACAGCATGGGCGCTGGATGCTGGGGCATTTGTGTTCCATGCACCGAGAGATTAAATAGGTATATGCAAAAAAAGTAAAAGGCCCTTGGAAAAAGTGGAAATATATTTAAGTAAGAGGGATATTATGTTTGTAATTAATTTTTCAGGGAGCCTGACCCTGAGTGCTTTGAAGAGTTTATACCCGAGGGAGGAGGAGACCGTCGAGAATCTCTGAGCATGGAGGGCGTGGCAACGTTTGGAGGGTTTATCGCCAAGTACACGAACGACGCTGCGGAAAAGGAGATGGAGCAGAATATTGAGGAGGTATCCAACTGCATTGGCAACCTGCGCAACATGGCGATCGACATGGGGAATGTAGATTGAGCGTCAGAACGAGTACATTGTGGCGATCCAGGAGATGTCGGAGGACAGTCAAAACAGACTGGACAAGGCCAACGAAAAGGCTCGACAACTCGCCAAAGGAGGAGAAGAGTCATGAATCATGAGCAGCCACACTCCACTACCTCCAATATATTTAATATCATCATTAATCCCATAAAACCAATTATCTAATTATTAATTTGTGTGTAGCACGTAAAAAGAATAAAAAAAGATGATTCTGGATAGCCACAATCAATCAATTTCAGAATAAATCTCCTTCATTCCATCAATTTCATTCAATGAGCACTGCGCAAGTAGATAATCAAAATAACGCGGCAATGCATAATCTAAAAAGGAAAGTCTTGTCTTTTTACTGGAAGTACATGAATGGATTCCTTCGTTCATTATTGGTATGCTTTTTGTGGGTTGCCATGGAAATTCCACGATGGAATATGTATAATAGTGAAAAGAGAAGAGTCGTCTTTTTGTGTACCTGTTGTAGAGTAGGATATAAAATCGGAGCGGTTTTATTACTTTTAATACAGGCAGCTAAGTAGCTAATAATATTAAGTCTAGCAGGTAACTTCCGGTCCACCTCTTTGATTGCTTGTACATACCCCAGGGTTCCTCGTGTCTTGCCTGCAACAAAACAATCATTCAATTCATCATTTTATAATGAACAGTATCAACACATTCCAAACTTTGTCTTTCTATTTAGATTAATGACCTGGAGCAGGGACGGAAGTAAGGTAAACAAACAGTTGGGTTAGCTTTCCTCCCTCTGCCTAGCGACGAGGGACCTCCACTGACATGAAGTCCATTCGGAACACTGCGCCACACACAAAAATGTTCACTTGGAATAGCTCAAACAGCACAACATTTTCAAATATAGTTTTATTATTACTATTATTATTATTACCGAACATGTCCAAAATTTGAGCATTTCTCTACATCGTAAAGGGCAATGGCACCTACGTCTCTGCTCAGACTAATCTCATTGGGTACAGTGATCACCACATCGGAATTACGGTAGGAGCGGAGTCCATTGCACCGGCCATTCTCATCTGGCACCGCCCACGCCTTCACACTTTGAAATAAATTTTTCAAAAATTAAATTAAATATGTAAACTCCTGGATTACCCTTTTCCATGAGGAGGAAATAGGTCGATGAGCCACGGGCGCCACTGTAGCCAAAACCCCGCACACGGAACTGCTTGTCATTCAAAATGGTAATCTCTCCAACGACGCCATTTGCATAGCTGATAAATCTCCCGATTCTCTGAGGTCCAGGTTTTCTATTGGATCGGTTGTTGTTGTTATTGTTTAGATTGCGAGGGGCAGGGAGTGCAGGGGAATTATTCCGATTCCCATTATTTTTCTTGTTTTGACGTTTTGGAGCCTGCTGGCTAAGGGGACAAGTTTCCTCAACTCCGTTATTCCTGACACAAACGCCATTGTCTCGAGTCCGTTCCCGGGAACAAGTGGGAAAACTGGGTCCGCATAGATCCCTGTTCCCTTTCAGGTTTCTGGGGGCTGGAGGAACTTTGAGATTTCGGGGTACTCTGACGTGTCCTATTATTTTTCTTGTTTTGACGTTTTGGAGCCTGCTGGCTAAGGGGACAAGTTTCCTCAACTCCGTTATTCCTGACACACACGCCATTGTCTCGAGTCCGTTCCCGGGAACAAGTGGGAAAACTAGGTCCGCATAGATCCCTGTTCCCTTTCAGGTTTCTGGGGGCTGGAGGAACTTTGAGATTTCGGGGTACTTTGACGTGTCCAAAGTTGTGACAGAATCGGTAGCAGTAGACGGAAATGGCTTCCAAATCCCGGGCAATGTTCATGTTTTTTGGGAGAGTGATGGTGATGTCGGCGTTGGAGTAGCTCTTGGAAAGCTGACTGCAGCTCCCGTACTCGTTTCTGAAGGCGTACGACACCTCAGAATAAACTCCAACTGCCCCGCGTTTTATGCCCGAGTGCCAGGCCGCAGGTGCCTTTCCATCGTACGAAAATCCTAAAAAAATAAGGTGCACAAAATAATTAAAAAAAGAGCTGCTTGCCAAGTTTGTAGATATTTAATTACAAGTTGTTTACCTTTGATCCGGTATTGTCTTTCGTTCAAGACGATCACTTCGCCCTGGAGCCCGTGTCCGTTGTAGATGAACCTGCCCAGGGACACCTGAGCCCTGCTGGAGGATGGACACAAACTTATTATTCCAATAATAATTGTTGTGAAGAGGGCAATGGAGGAGTGGAGTGGAGGAGTCCACCTGGTTGCATGAGAAGTTGTCATTGTCGTTGTTTGGCGCCTTGGTGCACACTGATCGCTGCTGGATGGCTGTGTTGCCAGTGAGTGAGGATCAGTGATGCTGGACCTCCGTGAGCACATGGACATGGGGACCAACGCATTATCCTATCTATTATTAAAGCCCACAATAAACCTGATAATAATCCTTTAATAACTTTGCATTGCATAAATTGCATTGACGAGGCTTGCAAAGAAAACCGCACTTGAAGGTGGACTCATGATGATGATGATGAGGACATGATGAGGATATGTGCAAAAAAAGTAATGTTGCTCTGTCACGGCAACTCATTGCTCATCGTCAAGTTATATAGCCTCATCCGCGTGCATGAAGGATGCCTGGCAAAAATGGCAAGAGAGTTGACATATTAGGGATCTTCTTATTCTCAAATTCTCATGCTGCTTGGTGCGTGAGGCGGAAATGGACACAATAAGTTCCTCCATTCAAAATGTAGGAAAGGAACCACGTTTGCAGGATCGCAATGGTAAAGAAGATAGCCATATACAAGCATAACAGGTTGTTAGCTAATAATAATATTATTCATGCTCATGAGTGCTCAATGACACAACTACTCCCCCAACTGAGCAGTGTAAATAAGAGAGGAGGATAATATGTGACGAGAAGCTGTTGTTGTGATCATCATTCCTCTCTGCATTTTTACAATAATCAGTCATTGAAGAAAAGAGCAGAAAAGTGGTGCTGTTCGTTACAAGGTCAGTGTCAACTGTGTGCATTTTTGATGCGCTTTTATCTTTTATTTTTTGGGGGAATTGAGATTGATTATCTTGGCAGCAGGGACGACACACTCTTTTACAAGATTATTACAATAATTATTTACTTATTTGCAAATTGCAATAAGAAATTGAAGGATAAATTGTGCTGGTAAATCAATCATCAGCCATCCCCACACGTGTGTCTCTTGTCAAAAAGACAAAAACAAAGACGCAAGACAAATGAAGAAGAAGAAGATGGAAAAATGTGAACAGCTCTTTATTTCTTTTTGAGGTTCTTTGCCTGTCGTCGTCGTTCATTTGTCATCATCATCATTTGGGATCGTGATATCATCTCACATTTTTCATTCTACCTCACACGCCTCACACAACTTTACGACAAAAATACACATTTTTCCATCGTCTACTTTTTGTACCAAAATAGTTGCTAATCAATTCCTGGTCCTTGATTCTTTTTTTTTTATCCCACCATTTTAATATATAAAAAAGAAGCAAAAAAAAATATGTAATGATCAATGAGATGATTGAAAGAGTCTAGTTTGAGGATACGCAAATAATATTATTTTAGAGTGGACGTGTAATAAAAAAATAGATGGTTAAGGTGAGGCGAATCATGGAAATCACGAAAGTCATGATATCCGGGATGAGAATCGAGATGCGTGAGCAGGATTGCCGGATATTGCGTGCTCCAATTTACTTGGATTATTCTTGCCGCTAAAATGCTCCTCTTTTCTTTTTAAATAAAAATGTTAATGATTTGTCCTAATCGTTAGTAGACATGATGGCTATAATTACTAACTAATTAGTAATTACCTAAACTAATTAATTAGGTATTGGAGCAGTGCACTGGGCAGGCTCTCATTTTTGGGGTGTTTCTTGTTGCATGGCAGTAGTAGCTATTCTCTTTGTTCATCCACCATTCTCAATGCATTGTAATCTCGTTGTTATTATGGGACTATCATCGAGTTTTAGGGGCAATGAAAGATCCCGTGGCAAATTCAAGCTGGTCCACTTGTCTGCTTTGCTTATTCCCCAGCATTCAGCTTTTTACACAGATTGGAGCTGAGCAAAACTTGATACAAAAGTTAACTGAATGTTTTTTTAATTGTTGGATTGTGAAATCCCAACCGTTAACCACATAATTAATTAATTTTGTTTACTCAGTTAATTAAGGGAATCAGTCATGGAGAGGTTGAGTATAGGGCCACATCAGAGCGTCCAGGTCTTTGGCAGAAAGGTACGTGTCCTCCCAACATTTTTATTTTTCATTTCAAAACCTCAAAACAATCATCACTCCACTCAGTCCACTCTCATTTATCTTTTCTAATTGGTGAAAACGTTAATCAAGGCCATTAATTAATTCATACTACTTTGCTTTTTAAATAGAAAACGGCAACCGCAGTGGCTCATTGCAAGAGCGGCACCGGTCTCCTCAAGGTGAACGGACGCCCTTTGGAATTTGTCGAGCCTAGAACTCTCTTGCCCAAATTGATGGAACCCATTCTTCTTCTTGGACAGGTACACTATTTCATTTTACTTAACATAATTAAACTTTTTTTTTATTTATTTAAATTTTAAATCATGTGTTATTTTGATTTGACAGGAGCGTTTCCAGGATGTAGACATTCGTGTGCGTGTCAAGGGAGGTGGTCATGTCGCCCAGATCTACGCTATCCGCCAGGCAATTTCCAAAGCCCTCGTTGCATATTATCAAAAGTGTGAGTGGACCAGTGGACCAATGATTTACAATTTACACCCACATTATTTTTAGGAACTATTTGAAATGTTTTTAAAATAATGTAATAATTTGTAATGTTTGTAGCTTTGTCATTTTTTTCAACAGAGGCTCCCACGCTTCCAATAAATGAAAAAATAACATCTCAAAACTCACTTTTCTATTTTTATTCCATTCATTTCATAATAGACATACTCTTTTATCATCATTTACTTTTATTTGTAAAAAAGAGATTGAGAGAAAATTGATTTTAGTTTGCTTGGCTTGTTAGTGTTGGGCCTGTTATGGTTTTGGGACGGAGACACTTCCACTCGGGGTTATGAGCTTTCCATTTAATTTTCACACATGCATAAATATAATGCACCAAAAAATGCTTTGTTGAATACAAGGAAAAAATGTGTTGGGGTTAAGATATGCTGGCGTTGTTGCTGTATCACGTAGGCCATGAAAAGAATAGCGGAGATGGGCGGAGAGCAGCATATATTTTGGATTTAATTCTCTTTCTGTTCGTTGAGTTGAGGAATAAAGGGCTGCTGGCTTTGTTCAATTGTTCGTCCATTTTCAGGTACCCTATCTGAGCATGGAAACAAGGCACAGGCGCCAGATTATTAGGTATTCCGCATTCTTTGGCTTCTCTCCCAAAATAGCTACTCCGTCGACTTTGAAGTTATGTAGTCCACTCCACTCATTCATCACCACGCCTCTCAAACCTGGCAATTTCAACACAACCATACAACCATCTCGATTACTCAACCCTTTAAAAATTAATAAATTAATAAATTATTTTGTTGGTGAAAATGGATTGTAGAATTTATTTGTTGATTTATTTATACGTTCTTCAATCCCAGTCCGAGCAAAACACTGACGTAAGGGCACACAACTTAATTTTACTATATATTTAATTACCAGTTGTGTTGGGATTTTTAAAATGTTGACTTGAGAATAGGCTTGTGTGCAGCACCGGGAATGCGTATTTGGGCAGCAGTGCTCGGGTCGAGAGTACGCTTGCTGCAGCCCAGCGCTTGATGATCCCGCCAACTCGCTGTACTGCTGGTGCTGTCAACAGGATTGTAACAAGGTGTACGGGAATTACTGCTGGAACACCTCTGTACATCCAGGCTCCCGAAACAATAATGGGACGGGAGAAAAAGGAGGACATGAGGGAGCAGTGCCATTTGCATTTCGTCGCAAGTCACCCCTGCCAGCTTCCCAACACCAAACCTAATCATAATATTTATTGAAATGCTAATGTCTGAAGTCTGAAATATTGTTAGCTCTCTGTCTCTTGAATAAATGGATAGTAAAAGATGAATGGGATGAGTGTGATTGGAATGGTGCCATAAAAAATGGAGACAATGAACGATTCCGCCTGCTCGTCATCTCCTTTTCTCATAACAACTTTGCAAAAATGCCGAGCTCATGAATGCATCTTGCACCATTTGTTGATTTGTTGTGACAGGAAATGATTTGGAATTCCCAAACTGCAATTTTAGCTGCTAAAAGTGTATTTGGGAGAATGCTGGAAAAGAAAAGCATTGGAATATTCCTCGTGCATTTGAGCACCCTTTCCCTGATGCTCTCCTCAGTAAGTCCATTTTCCCCCAACATGATTAAAAATTGCCATGTATAAGAGTGTGGTGTGTTTGATCAGGTGGACTCGGCCCTCCAAGAACTCTCCGAGCCACAAAAGGCAGCCATTTTGAGGGATATCAGAGGGATGGAAAAGGCAAAGCTGAACAATTCGTGTGGTTGGTCGAACCTGGGGCAGAAGACCGCTTCCAGATGGCAATGATCTCTTTGGACAAGAGTTTTACCCCTGTAATTTAAACTACAACAAACTGAAATGATTGCACAAATTAAATTCATTTTTAATTTTGTTTATTTGACTCAAATGTGGATTTGAGTGGAATGCGGTGCGAGTTATTCGATAGCTGCCGAGGGATACGTCTACTTTGACCTCAACTCCAACTCAACAGCCTGTCACTTCGCACTTCTCGTTTGTCTCACAATCTCACTTTTCCTCTTAATTAAATTTTCAATTTGTATCTGCCCTTTCTCATGTCTTGGTTGCAGTAGGCATCGAGTTATTCGATAGCTGCCGAGGGATACGTCTACTTTGACCTCAACTCCAACTCAACAGCCTGTCACTACGCATTTCTCGTTCGTCTCACAATCTCACCTTTCCTCATTAATTAAATTATCAATTTGCAGTAATAAAATTATGATGTCATAAGCAGGGCTCGATAAACGAAAAGTGCACCGTGACGGTGTTTTGCAAGGGAAAGCTGGAGTTGAAACCGGAAGGGAAAGAAGGGTGTGAGGACGAGTACTTGATCCTCTCGGATGGCACCCTCGGCATGATGAGTGGTTGCGGAAACTTTAGTTTTGGCAACACACCCAGAACTCCGCGCAACAAGGGCACCGACATGTACGTCTACCTCAGGGGGAAAAACTCGAGAGCCGTTTGTATTGCCTACTGCAACCAAGACATGAGAAAGGGCAGATACAAATTGAAACCACGTGAGCACATTTAAATCCCAATTTGTACACTTGGCCAATTCATTAACTCAACATTCCACTCCTTCCCAAAAAAACAGCCAAGAGAATTGACAAGAATCCCAAGTTCCAAGGTTTATGGACGGAATCCAGGTGCAGTGAGTGAGCAAACTGCCAAATAAAAGAGTACCCCCATCAATTCTACACTTTTATCATAGCAATTTTTGGTTGTAGAATGTGGGATCCGGAAGAATATGGGGAGGATCGTGGGCGGAGAAACGGCCCGCAAAAATGAGTTTCCCTGGATTGTGTCGCTGGTGTTTCCAGGAACCCGACAATCATTCTGCGGAGGCTCCCTCATCAACGACAGATACGTTTTGAGTGCCGCCCACTGCTCCTTACAGAGCAAGGAGCAGTTCCAGGTGCTCATACACGCTCACCTCCTTGACCGACAGGTGCTTGGAGAAGAAGCAGACGAGTATGCTAATAAAATACTAATCTAATCTAAAATACTGATCTAATTTAATTTCATCGTAACACCTCCACACATTTTTGTCAACTCATCGGAAAATCGTGCATAGTTGCAGGGATGATCCCAGATTGGAGAAGGTGCCTGGGTGGAACTTGCCTCCAGAAACGGACGAGTCAGAGTCCAGCGTCCGCTTCCAGGTAGACGAGATCCACAGACATCCACTTTATGACTCAAACACGTAAGCTATTTATCCAACCCCCAATTTTATTAAAGCTTTGCCAAAATGGAAACCTGCTCTTATTCTTTAAAACAAATATGTTTTGTAGGTTTGATTACGACGTAGCAATTTTGAAGCTGGCCCAGCCAGTCAACCTGGTGGACAGGAATGTAGGGATAACGCCGGTGTGTGTGCCCTTTGTGGGGGAGAAGGTGAGCTACGAGAATGACGTGCTGATGACCGTTGCAGGCTGGGGCGTTCCATGGGAAGATGCGCCAGCAACCTCAAGATTACTTCAAAAGCTGGACGTGCCATTTATGAATAGGCGGATGTGCGAGCAGTTCACCTACCCTACCGAACGCCACATTTGTGCTGGATACTTGGAAGGGGGAAAGGATGCTTGCGCGGTTCAAACAAAAAAAACATTTAGTTTTAAAGTTACTTTAAAAGTCAATCAGTTGAAGGCTAACGTATTGAACCTATTCCTTTTGTTTTGGATAGGGCGACTCGGGTTCACCGTTGATCAGCGTACTGAATGCAGGCAGTAGCCAGTACCTGTTATCCGGCGTGGCGTCCGCA
>JAITYZ010000007.1:0-19193 GCA_027744595.1 Paronellides praefectus | reverse complement strand
CCTGCCTATTTTTCCACAACACTTGGTTGATTCAGTCAGTAGTAGGTGGGTAGAGTTCTACGCCGTAGAATATTGCAAAACGCTTTTTGTAAAACATATAATCAGATAGATGCTATTTTTACTTGAGTGTCTAGTAGAGTAGCTCCACTGTTTAACGAAGTACGAAGCCTGGTATAGGTAACAAAACATATCCACTATGCAAATCGACAACTGAAATAAGGTTATGGAGAAAATGTAATATGAAATCATAATCAGATTTTAACGGCATGACAGACAGAGAAATCAAATGGTATGCTAAAAAAGCTAATAATATTATGCATATTATGTCCACTTTTAGACAGACACACTTAATTTCCTTCACCTTTCCATATTTCTTCAATCCATTTCATTCCTCCTCATAATAATATTATTCATAACTTTGAAAACTTCCGTGTAGAAGAAATCAAGCTATCCATATATTTCTGGTTATTGAACCCAGCCAAAAAGATATGTAGAAAAATACAGGTAGAATATTTTTGTATTTATTACACAGTATGCATTGCCATAAAAAGGAAAATTTGGACACGCACTGATTACAACAAATGAATATTACATTTGCTCTTGCTTTTTTCTTACCCAATGTTATTCTGCTACATACATTTCATTTCAGCTCATTTATTTATATATTTTCCCTTTTCCGTCATAAAATGGATGAATACATTGTAAGTAGATTATTATGTAGTTTGTAATAATAAGGGAGTGTAGCAAGCAGATCTATAATATTTAATGACACATTCATTCAGAGTCAGTAGCACGTGAAATGGAAATCTATAACTATATTGCATGTGTTGTAAATAAGGTAATATACATATAAATAGGGAAAAGCCAATAGGAAACAAAAAGGAAATTTCATTTATTTATGGCATTTTAAAAGAAAGGGGAAAAGTAAACAAGAAAAAAGGCATTTTTTTGCAAATTTATGTAGACTAACCGAGAAAGTCCATCAACATGAAGAATGATGTTTCCTTGTCCTTTGTGTTTTATCCTGCTTGGTATATATAATATATTATGTATGTTGATATATATATTGTTATATAGCTATATATATATTTACTATAGGTGATGTTTGTTGTTTGGAAATGTATAAAATATATACCTACGTAGCAAATAATGAGATAAGAACAGTAGTAAAAACTACAAAACACAGAGCACAGTGAATTTTTCCTCTCTCCTTCTGTCTTTACTTTACTTTTATGAGCACACACATTGGTTGTTGTTGTAGCAGTAAAACGTGCGGATAAGTACATAAATCATAGAAAACTCGAAAAAAAGTGGACAAAGGAAGGATATTTCTTTTTTTTTTCTTTTCTTATCCTTTATACGATCACACGCAGAGTATAACAGTAATAATGGTTAAGTTACTTTGGCTTCCTTTTTGTCTCTCGTCTTGTCAGCTTTCAAGTCACAAAAGAAAAACAAAAGGCTCATCGTTGTTTCATGCTCATCATTCTATTGTCTTTTTTCTACTTTATTTCCCTTCACAAACAGTAAAACGGGAAAAGCAGCTGGAGAAAATAAAACAAGGTGAGGAAGTATATTCTTTTTTTCTTCAGTTTTATTTCATGCTCATCATTCTATTGTCTTTTTTCTACTTTATTTCCCTTCACAAACAGTAAAACGGGAAAAGCAGCTGGAGAAAATAAAACAAGGTGAGGAAGTATATTCTTTTTTCCCTTCAGTTTTATAATAGCTGTATGTGATAGGATGTGATGTGATCCGATCTGATGTCTAATGGCACGCTTTGTGACAGTCACAAGTCAATCGACAAAACTTTCTTTCCCGTCAAGTCCCCTATACACATTCCTTCCCTGTTTTATTTTTCTCCCATTGAAACACATGCATATGAAAACCGACAACGGAAACAAATGTGAAATGCAATCAAAAAAGTAAAATGGGGAAACGGTTTGTGTTATTATTTGCTATCATTAGAAACATCAAAAGCGCACTTTTATACACAAAAAGGTATGAATAAAGAAAGATAACTTTCCATTTATATTGTTGACGATATAGTTATATATTTCTTATGAAAACTCTATAACCCGCCGTATATAGGTACACATCCACGTATTCACACACAAACACTAAAACACATACCACAGGAAAAACTGCAACAGCACAGTAATAAACGGTAAGAGAAGGCGTATTTATGAAAAGATAGGATGGGAGATTAATGTGATGTGAGGTTTTTTGATATATGAAAGGATAAGAAACGAATCCGACACATTCATTTGATTTGTGACAGACACGAGAGAAAAGAAAACATGGCTAAGCTCTTTCTCTATCACCACGACATGGTGATATACACAGGTAGGTATATAATTCTCTTTTCAAAATAATAATAATAATAATAATAATATTGCAGCTATACACACTCTTTTGATGATGATGATGTGAATGATGGTGATTGACTATGTAGAGCAATAGGTAGTGTTTTGGTATAGTTTTTTTTATAGCTACAGCTTTAGCTTTATAGACCTTTTTTATTTCTAAAGCCTCTTTTTTCAATTATATCCCAAAGCTTCAGGAAGTCTACAAAAAAGCTTGATGTTGTTGACAGGGAATGTGGAATTTTTTTTTCTTCGTCTATGTTCACGTTACATTATAGTTGCTCCTTTTTCGCTATAAAGGAAAATGAAAAAGGAAATGACGGGCACTTTTGGAAGTACGACAGGGTCAGAAAAGTAAAACATTTGATGTGGATGATGATGAGAAGAAGGACAATGACGTCGGTTAAATGTTGATCATCATCGTGATCACGATGATAGTAGAAGCTAAGGCAATAATCCGATCATACAAACACATACAATCATACACACAACTCAAAGAAAAAGTCATCCTTCCATTCTCCTGTACATCAGCCAAGAGAAATAGAAAAGAAAGGAGAGATCCGATGTGATGGGATTTTGTTGTTAGATAAGTACCTACACAAAAGTTATATATTTAAGTGGGTGATATACACTTTTTCCTGTTGTGTAGGAATGTATCTGAGGGAAGAAGAGAAATTGGAGAAATTAGACAGTTGTAATATCCCTTTTCCTCCTGTCTCTTTAATAACAAAAGTAAGTCAAGCGGAAAGCAAGTTGACTGCTGCTGCTAGGTTTCTGTGTATCAATGTACTTTTGCTGTGTAAAAATGTACACAATCAACTCGGCTTCTTCTTCACCAGCTTAAATCTCAGCAGCAACAAAAAAAGCTAACAAGTTTGATACTTGGTTTTTGTATTATATTGTGTATTGCTGTTGCTGCTGTTGCTGATGATGATAAGGATGATAGGTGGATAGGCGATTTTCTCTTGTCCTATCATATTAGATCAGAGAAGGGTAAAAACAAAAAAAGTTTCATCCCGAGCAGGACAGTGAGAGAGAGACACTGACAAAACGTGAAAAGTTGTTCACTTATGAAATTGAGATAACCATGCTGATTCTTCCACTCGACTGGATAAGTTGACTTGTGTATCCCAGTATGAAAAAATGTTTTTTGTAATATTTTTTCTCAATGAAAAGGAATTGTATATGTTGTAGTAGAATATATCACTTTTTATTACCAATTTGTTTTATTCCTTTCTTTTTTTTACGTTATTAACTTCCTTCCGGTTTTTAACCGATAGCGTAAAAAATGTTTTTACAGCAACACACACGTTTGTAATACGTAGTTGGAGTAATTCTTGTAATGAAACTTTTTTTCTTGTCTCATAAATTTTTATTTTGTTTTAATAAAAATTAAGACAATTTTACATTTTTTGCAATTACTTTTTTTACCCTGTTGTAGAAAAAAACAACCAAACTTTGTTGCTTTTTCTTATATTATCACTATATATCCTATTAATTTAGTCTTTATAATAGACTCTATGCACTTTATTAAGATATTTTTTTGGTTACTTTCTCATCGGAATTAATCACGAAATTGTGAAAGATACTTGGTATATATTGTATGTAGTATATTTATTTGACTACAATATTCATAGGAAATTTTCTTCTTCTTCTTGCTCAGTTTTGAAACTCAATTTATTTCGTTCATTTTTTTATATACTGAGCCTTATTTATGTAGACAATATTTAAAAATATGATGATCACACAATTTTTTCCACAAACAAATTCTATTTTTTTGCAACTCAAGTTTATAAAACAACACGTGTAATATCTTCCCAGTGTATTGTAGTTTTTTTGATTCGTTGTTATTAATAATTGTTATTATTATTGTAACTCTTTTTTCTTGAAGAACATAAAGGACTATAACGACAAGAATATATAGTTCAGCGCGATAAATAGTAATTGTCAAGTAGTGATAATATTTTATCGTAGTTACGAAGAGAGAAGTAATAATAATATTATATAAAGCTAAAAAGGGAATAAATAGCGAAGGACGCTACACCAACCACGCACGCACCGCACGAAATAACTGAAATGAAAGTTCACACAAGACTGGAAATAAAAAGAGCTAGAGAAGAGAAGCACAAAATAATTTTTTCCCTTTTGCAAGAAAGGGAAAAAAGAGAAAGTTTTTGGTAGTACAAAATTCACTATTATATCATCATAGTGTACCACACAAGTACCACTGCCACCATGCTTCTCTCTCCAGAATACACACTAGTTCCAAAAAAAGTTGTGTACTCACACACGAGAGCAAAGAAAATGCACAAACAGGGGAAGATATAGCGAATGAGAGGGAGAGAGACAAACTTGCCTTTATTTTCTTACACAAGTAAATCCATATAGGTAGTTTTTTTATATGGACACCCGAAAAACCCGAGCAATGCTATCAAACATGCTCGCTATAGTACTACCCACTGAACAGTGTACAGCGGCAGCAGTAGGGAAATGGTGGAGGAATAAAAACGTTCATACTTGTTCCTCGTCTTGAACAGCACTAGCAGCGGCAGTGTAAATGTTGCTTTTACAGCAGAATATAGCGAGCAGAAGAGAGAGAGAGAAGCGCTGTGCTTCTGGTAAGAAGCAGTAGCTAAGAGCAAATAGCTTGCTTTTCCCAAATAGTAGTAGCTTCCCAACATGACTACAAGTTTTCCCTTATGAACAAAATGCAGAAATAGGTACGTAGCTACTACATGCACACTTTTATATGTATTAAAAAAACTTGATCTTTCAGTGTGTTTGTTCGCTTCCCACATGAGAAAAGGAAATATTATGGAAGAGCATTATATATACTGTGAAGGAACATGATGGGGAGCTATACTCCATAAAAATATATATTTCAAGAAGCATTTTGTAACATTGGATGAATATAATACACTTTTATATTATTATATTATACACCGCCGTGTTGTTATAATGTGGAGCGCCTGTCGTTGTCGAGTTGCTTTTTTTGCTACTGCTTCCTTATCCACACCGGGTTTTATGCATGTGTACAAGTAGTAGTAATAGGGGGAAGAGAAGGGAGAAGGGGAAATAGCAAAAGGCGAATGGATCAAGCAGCAGCAGCAGCTACCGGGCTCCAGCAAACCAAGCAAGTGTGCTTATATATTATTCTCTGCCAATGTTGGCTAGGTAGATACACAAAAATACACTGAAGCTCATCTGAGAGCTGGCTATATAAAACGGAAGAATGGCTTATCTCCTCCGTAATAATAAATGTGTTGTATACCTATGCCATGTTGTTGTATATACAATATACATGCCTATGTATAATGCATTCATTCAAAACAACACGCAAGCTGAGATATCGCTTTGACATTACAAGGAATTTTGCTTTTCCGGCTTTTCTACTGAAAATATACATATTTTTTTATCCAACCACTTCCACCACCATGAATACCACTTTTTTATACTCTCTCTCTCTCTGTTTATATTACTCCTGAATGACCCATTGCTGCTAACATTCATTGCTTACTCAGACACAGCTCTACAGGAAGAAACATGCTATCTGTATATACCTATGTAATACATACATAGGTAATCTTAATGTTTGTAAGTTGCGTAATATAAAAAAAAACTTACTCCCGTTGGTAATAATATCTGACATGATTCTCTGCTACTTAATGGATTCTTGTTCTACAAAAAAAAGTTTTCATAATATCATATTCCTAACCACCTAATCAGTAATATCCTCTTATATATCATAATAATAAGTGTATATATTATAAATTTATGTATATTAGTTGTACCGTAATAATAATAGTAATACAAAATAAAAATTAATACAAGTAACACACAAAGAAAGTAGGCAGACGGGGAAACAATCTTCAACAACCACTGCGCACAGCACACCATTTATGCATGCACTTGGATTATGTACAAAGTTGTAGGACCCAAACAAACTGAATGAGAAATTTTGAGAGAAGGAGCAAATTGAATGAACAACAAAAGCAACACAACAACGTGGCTATAAAACTCGCATTGCTCATGTAAAAGCTCATTATAAACCACAGAACCACGCCAAGTATGCAATGCTAAATATACATACTGGAGTATTGCACAAAAAAAAATATGTAGAAAAATATTATGGAGGAGCTTAACAATAATAATATATTAGTTAGTGTGGTTGGTTGGTGGTGATCAAAATAGAAGAATACAACGAAACACAAAAAATGGCAGCATCCCATCCCACATAAAAAACCCAAGTTTATGTAAAGTTTTTTTTGTTTTCACTGGAGCCTGGGATACAAACGAACGTTATATTATGGCATTATTATTATTAAAGCAAAGTCCTTGTTTGGTTTTCCATTCGCCTGTTGTAGATACAACCATTAAAGTCCCACCACCAAAAAAATAAACAAATGCGCATCCACAATTTTTTTTCTACTTCAGCCATCACCTATCTTCGTTTTTGCTTTCTGTTTTATTTTCTCTGATGGGATGGATGAATCTTACACGGTATTGTATCTTGTTTACTGGTTGTGTTGTAATTTCCAGGTTTGCTGAAATCAGAGACTCAAACTTGCAAGATGGAGTTGCGCTGCACTGTTGTGCAATAAGAAAAAAGTTTCATAATATTGATCATGATCGTAATCTTGATATATTTACTACCTATCCAGCAACAATCTATGAACATCATCTTGTGTGTATTTTTTTCTATTTTCCTAATGAGAAAAATCCCAGCCCACACAACAGCCCAGCCTGTTTTCTCTCTCTCTCTCTCTCTTATTTTTTTTGTAAGGTTGTACACAGCTCTAGGCAACAGACGTATAGTAGTAGTATATATTTCAATGTATATATATTTCGAGGGACATATATGTATAATATATGGTATATATATAGCTTACCTAGATATGTTTATAATGTGTATCTAACATCTTTTGAAGAAACGGGATTCCTTCTCTTTCTTTTTCCTTTTAGCTATACAAGCTCCAAAAAAAGGTATCCCTGTTGCTACTGAATTGATATCTAAGGAAAAAAGGAGACGCTTTTATTTTCTCTCTCTCTCTCTGGCTGGGGTATACCTACTTTTTCCACTGAAAGCTGAGAGATATTTTTAGGTGTATTTTGTAGGTCTATAATAAAAAAGTGGTTTGTAACATGAGAGGGGTAGTATGCACACAATAATCATCATCAGTAAGTAGTATTATAGTGAATAGTGGAAGTAAAGTGGAAAAGACAAAGATGTTGATAGCAATGATGATGATGATGATAATCATGGCTATATATGGTGATTTGATGGTGGTCTGGTGATGATGATGCTGGGGAGAAACTGGATGCAAAACCCCCACCACTCAGGGTAGTTTTTAGCACTTTTTGATTAGTAGCTGGCCACCACCATATACCATATTATTACACTCGGAACAGCTCTTGTTTTTCCACTAATGTGAGATGAAACGAAAAAGACGGAGTGATATCTCTAAAGAAGGAAACAAAAAAAAGAGGGGAAAAGACGATGGGATGGGAGCTGAGTGTATCTCTAATGTGAAAGTTTCCATATGAAACCCAAAGCAAAAGAAGGTTTATGGTAATAATGAATACACTACACACGCTCAACATTCTCTCTGGAGAAATTCGACACGTTCCCTTGTGTGAGATGTTGTGTAGCATATCAGAAGAGAGAGTGAGTTGAGGCTCAAGACTTGGATTAAATGCAAAACCTCTTTACAAATACAACGTACAAATAATACCATTTGAGTGAGAGAGAGTCTCAGGTTTTAAGTATAGCAGAGAGAGAGAGAGAGAGAGAGAATATAAAAGGGTATTTATACGGCGGGGGTATACATAAGGGTAGTTGCATTGTCATTATTATCCTCATATCATCATGATCCTCTCTCCGATTCTCTGTCTTTAGGGCATGCTGTGAGTACACTGTACTCAGTACAGACAGCCACTGATTTGGAATATGTATTGAGCACTGACAAGACTGCATCATCAATTTGGCTCAACTCATTACGAGTATTTTGAATTGACTCAATATAATATAAATACATATATCTATATAGGTATATATTATGTAGTACTATGTAGTACGTTTTAAAAGAGTTTGTACTTTTATTGAATACTTTTTATATTATGATGACTTGCCCAACAAAAACAGTATAGTAAACCAGTAAACCAAATAATCATCCAGGGGACGACCATTACCATCATATTGTGCTGTTGCCTTGCAGAAAACGGCTGTAAATCTGTTAACCAGAGAGTATAGTAGGTATATTATATATGCAAACAAGTATTGAGTTTACATACATGTACGGCTGCTGTTTTGCAGGGATGGTGTTGAATGCTGAATGACTAACTGGAAATCCCTACCCCACCACCACCAACAAACACACATATTTACATACTCTTGTTCTCCACATTTCCTTTCCCTTCTATCATTATTCACGCAAGAAATCTGGAAAAAGGGATGAGTCGATTGCTTTTGCACTGGGAAAGTCACAGAGCGAGGGAGAGAGAGAGAGGAATGGTTTTGTAGCCCACATATGTCCATGTTATTCCATACACCAACAGCAGTGGCAGCAGAAATGTTTTTCCCTTCATCTCTCAACATAATCATCATCATCATAACATATCCTAAACATAGAGATTTGATGGGGTTTTATACATACATTGCTATATATGTAATATTGAGTAAGCATTAAGTAAGTAGAAACGTCATTACTCCTTGAAGGCTACTACCTACTATTCATTTCCATATAATTTACATTGCACTCCTTTCCCTTTTCCCGGAAAACCTTGCACACTTCCCCACCAACTCTTTTCGCTTTTCTATTTTCTATTCCTCCTCTCCAACCTCCTCCTCCACTGCCTCCTCATGCATAATAATATTTTTTGAATCTGGGGAAGGAGGTAGTCGAAAGAAAAGCCATGCAGCTACCAACAGTTTTTCGATCAATGGGTATATATCATTCAGGCAAACTATAACAGTAAAAACCCGGCTTTTTCCCTTCCATCCTTTTGGATCCTCCACATCCTTGTCATCGTCATCATCACCAACCATCCATCCCTTCCATAGACACAAAAAATATATTTTTCAAGCTCCGCGTATTCCATTCTACCATTTTCTCTCTATGAAAATGTTCAATAATTCTGTCATGCTTTTCTCCTCCTTTCCTCATGCTCAGCAGCCCAAAAACACACACCAACACCACTAAACCAAGCCAATCCAATATTATTATTATTATTTCTAAATATGAAGCTAAGCAAAAAGTGTAAATCCTTGCGACATACATGCAAAGTGGTGGGAAAAGCTTGGGATGATGATGCTGATGTTGAATAAAAGCGTTGTAAACAAGATATATGTACATACATGTGTGTGTTCATTTCATAATATATGTTCATGTAATAAACCTTGTGCTGTAGATATATTATATATATTTCATTTCCACACGCGCTTCACTTGAGGTCCTCTGAGAATCCTTCTGTTTCTCATCTCCTTCATTCCCTCCCTCTCCCTCCAAAAAAAAAGAGTCTGCAGCTACCCGGGCATGCATAGGTATTATATATTTGTACTTTATAGGCAAGAGTCAGTCAATGCAATATTCAAAAGTGAATGACAGCACAGTCAGGAGAAAAAAAATCCAACCATCACCATCAACCACACAGTCTATAACTTCCACCATCACCAATGCTCCTGTTATTCCAGCTTCATCCAACAATCCAAACGGCTATTCACTGGAAAAAGAAGAAAGCATTGAAGATATATGTTTTATACTCGTTATAACTGAAGAGGACCAACTGAAGTGAAAAGCAGGCTCCCTTTTTTCTTGTTTATTGTGCGATTCCTCGAATAAAAGTGTACCCCATGCTGTAGTAATGCACTTTATGTTACGCAATATTGCTTCCCATTACTACCACTTTTTCCTATTTTTAGTGTCATAATAATATAAAATAATATACATATATATGCATATACATAAGTAGGTATATATATATATATACCGAATACAAACCAGACTCAATACAAGATCCCAGAGTAAAGTTGATAGCATGAAGAAGCTGAGGTTTGGCTGAATGTCTGCTGGATTTGTAAGAGCTAAGCAAAAGTTGAAACTGGGAGTTTAGTAGGAACATCAAAAAAGGGGACATTTTCATGACAGAAATATTTTTGAAAAGGGGAAGTACGGCTCACTGGTTGAATGGCAGAATGAATGAATCGTTCTTTTCATAAACTAAATGCGTGTGTATTATTTATATGTATATAAAGCCCATGGATTGTATTCACAGTGTATATGATACACAGTCACCCAAAATTTACAAATACATACATAATAGATATATAGATGTGTTGTTGTGAGTATGATTTGATCGGTCGACTATTCAGCCAAAAAAATGTTGCCCAGAAGGTGATCTTTTTGTTGAATTCAAGAAGTTGTGCTAGTTGACGGTATATTATGTCACGCATAAGGAGTGGATGCACGTTCCTTGGTTCGTACATTCAAAGGCAATAAACATTGGATAAAAAGTGTATATCAAAAATTACACAACAAAAAATGTATATAAATGTGAAGACATATACTTTACGTATATATAAATTTTATACAGACACCCCACAATGGCTGTTACGATGACTAAGGTTACATAACTTCGATTTGTACTTTTGAGAAGGAGAGGGAGAGAGAGAGAGACCTTCAAGCTTTCCATGATGTTGTTATCTTCATACAAACTATACATGCACACATGTTGTGAATCCGCTTGTACTTTTTTTCGTATGTACGTGTGCGTGCATGTATTACTTTTTTTCTTCTTCTCCGCTTCCCCTGAAAAAAGTGTCTAGAAATAGTCTGAAGCTCTCGAGAGGAACCCTGCATGGCTGTAAACTAGTTTCTTATTTTTTTCAGTAAAATGAAAGTATGACACGTATTAAAGAAGAAAATGTATAGAGATGAATGCATGTTGTAATAGTAGCTTTTTATTATTTTTTCGGAGGTTCTTTTGGGATGGGTGAATGAATAAAAGCATGGAGAGATGATGTACTTGTCATCAGAGAGACAAAATAGGGAGATATGCAGCACACAACAGACGAGGAGGCACGAAAGTGAGTGAGAGAGGGGCAAGGGTAGAAAAGCTATGTGTCACTTTTTCCAAGGCATAGTAAAATAAAGGAGAGAGAAAAAACTCAAGAACCCATGGGGTGCAGTTGGATCCATTTATTGCATTTTACTCACGTTTTATAATCCGTTTCACTCACTCGCCCCTTCCTATTTCTATTCTGATGCTCTCTCCGTCTTTAAACTTTTGCTCAAGCCGTATTACAGTGTGGTAGTAAGTGAGAAAAATTGGCTTTAAAAAGGGGTCATATTTTGTAAAAAATGATTTTGTGATGCAATAGTACATGAAAAGGTGAAAGAAAAGTGAATGCACTAGAATTTCATTCATTTATGGGTTAACTTTTGAACTTATTGAAACAATTATTTGCAATATAATTTTTTATGATAAAAAAAATTAAAACCCAAGTTGGGTAACGAGGAAATAATGCCAAGCATTTCAATTGAGTTTTCAAATGAGCATTTTATCACGTCAAACTTTGCCTTGTAAAACAAAATATATGACAAGACATTTTACTACGGGGGATATTCGTCTTGTGTCTAACAAGCTTAGTATATCCTTAAGAGAACATGTTTTGAGACATATCTAGACTAGCAGTTCATTAGTAGTCAGTTGGTGCCCCAATGTCTGCTGCTACTTTCAAAGTGACACTCTGTGAGTCAATGGAAAAAGGGGTAACATTTTACAGTAAAAAACGAGAGACGCAAAACCTTTTTGTAACGTAAAAAAAAGAAAAAGTACATTACCAAGTGATAAGGGTCACTTCTGTAAACTACTCAAGATAAGTAGCTGTAGACACATCAAAAAATGTAACTTTTTTTTCTGGTAATAAACTTAGCTCGGTTAAACTTGGCTGGTCAAGAAAAGAAAAAAAACTTGAAAAAGGTTTGTGATGTGAAGATGGGAATGTGAAGAGAAGAAAAAGAGTTTCCATCCACGGTTGAGTGAATAGGTGAACAAGTGTGACTGCAGCTTGTTTGTCCAGAACGACGACGACGACGAGCAGACGAGCAAGTGGAGGAAGAATGCAGTTAATGCTTAACGTTGTATTAGTTTACTTGAATCAGAAAGGGAAAACCAAAAAAGCTGCTACTGGTTTTTTTTGTATATTTCGTTTCATTTTTTTGTAATACTTACAGCGTGACGACTGGGGTTATGTAAGGAGAATGAATGGACCTTGGCCACCACCACCACTACTACAAAACTTTACACAACCAAGTTTCCTTCCTTTTTCTCGTCCTTACATTTATTTTCTTGTTGATTTTACCAAGGAATTGTAAACGAGAGAGAGAGAAAAAAAACTTGCTTAAGACAGTGGAGTAATCTTGGTTTTTTTCTTGAGCTTAAACGAGAGAGTAATAAAAATTCTTATTTCCAATGAAAAGGGGAGAAAAGTGTGGAGAGAGAGGAAAAAGTGTATCGTTTTCCTTGATGATGTCTAGACTATCCCAAGAAGAAGACTTTTGCGTAGGTGGTCACATGAGGACAGAGAACAGATCAGAAGATGGTAGCATAATATATGTACGTAGAGTAGAATAGTGTTTACTTTATACTACCAACAAAAAAAGAGTGTGTGCCTAAGCTCACTACTTGCAATTTGAAAAACCACGAAAAAAATGTCCATTACTGATGGACATGCAGCACAGGCTAAATGTGCAAAATAAACAAGTTGAGTTGATTGGATAGCATTTTACGAGCTTATTGAACGATCCCTTTGAGTATTTCTCGTGGGTGTAGCAAGTATACGGGTAGTACTACCTGTGTACAACTAATATGCTCTAAAACACTATCCATGTCGTAAATGTAAACAAAGTTGAGGGTAAAAGGCAACGTAAAAAGAAGAAGGAGTTCAGGTGAAACTATCAATCTTGAAAGCTTTTAAAATATTCAATAGCACACAATTGGGAGCCATATTGCCTCTCTTATTTGAGCTGAAAGTTTGATGCTTAAAAATCGAATTTGTATATATTGCTTATTACAGTCCCTGACAACTTCTCCAAAAGTTTATTGTTTCCCCCCAAAAAAGACCTTGTGTAGTACAAGTCCTCTGTATTGTATACAGAATCAATACAAGTTGTAGCTTTACTTAACGTGTGTATATACAGCCCTATAGGTATAGATAACCTTGCGTGTGAATTGAATATTGAATTGAAATAATAATAATAATATGGATCGTGCTGGTGCGTTTATTAAGCCGGAGCCCATTTCCTTGCGCACTATTAAAAAGTTGAAAAATCGTTGTCGTCATCGCGTTTTTGCTTCTCTGCGACTTGACTCCTGCTGCTGCTGCTGCTCCTGTTATTACTTTGTATTAATGCTTGTGAAATAAACACGTATATATATTTACATTTCACCTGGCTTGGCTTGTTTCTCATATTACAGATAAATGACTATTAAGTTCAAACTAGTGTATGTGTTTGCGCTGTATTCATATTATTGGGAAGAAGGCATAACAAAATACAAACATATCGGGTTACAAATACACACATAACCAATGCCAAACATTATATACACCATCCCACATGAAATTGAACGATTTCTATGTATATGGGAGTTTAAGTAGAAAAGTTTGTCCTGTCACTGGAGGAATGGTGTACAATTTTGAGCAATTCAGGCACTTCATAAATATTCTGAAATTGAGCCCTTGAGAGACATGCTTTAGCAGGAGGAGCAGCTGAAGAAGAATGAAAACACGTCTCTGTCTTTTTTCTAACCCCTTCTAAAGTAGTAGTATATATATAGCAGGTGTAAGTGTATTCAAGTAAATTTTGAAATTGGAATTAGTGAAAGACGAGGGAGTTGAAACTTGTAAAATATCCCCAAAAAAATATATACGGCATGTTTTTTCATTTCACATTTAACGTTGCCAGGTGAAAAGAGACTATTTTTAGTATGCATCCAAGACTTTTGTGTGTGGTGGTCTATGTAAAATAATATATTTGAAAAGACTGTCTCTTGCCATCACCACCACCACCACTATACCAACCAACCAAACACTGCTCTGTTGATCTTCACCTTTTTTATTATATGCTTCCGCCATTTGTAATTTACGTTATTTTTTGCGTCTTTTCTGGATGACACTACTGTAGAGGTAGAGGCTACACAAGACAGAGTAGAAAAAGGGGTCTCCAATGATGAAAAACTTTTCCAATGACATTTTCTCAATGTTGTCGTAAAGTGTAAACTTGCTTAACTAGTAATAAAACTTTAAACATGAATCCAGTTTCCTTTTTTTCTTTTTCTTGCTATCTCTCTGATGTGTAGTGGTAGGAGTGGTATGTAATGTATATTTATGCATGTTCTTGCAAGCTTCTTCTTCAACACGAAGAAGGAGGAGGGCACAAAAACATGGAAGAAAAGAAAAAAGTTTTCTTCTTCTTTTTTTATGGATGTGTTGATGTGTGTCTAACTGTGTCTTTTCATTCCTCATTCATTTTATGTCCATTCACTTTTCCTCTCTTCTACTCTATAATGTATGGGCTTTTAAAATAATACTATGCTGCTATATGAATTTGTGCACATATCATTCACTTTCTTTCGTTTTGTTGAAAAAGGTGTTGAATATTCCGTGAAATGAGCGTTGTCTTCACCAATGTTGAAAAAACGTGCATCATGTGAGTATGTAAATGTCTGGGCCGTTTCCGCTCAAGATGACTGACGTTTTTTTACCTTGAGAGTTTCATTGCTGGTTGGCTATTACTTACGCATAATTATGAAATGGTATGTGTTTTTATGCTTTAATTGCAAAATGTGCACTTGGACTAGCGGAAAAACTTGGCTTGGGAGTTTTGTACGGGAGAATGGGCACAATGAAATAAGTGATCGTCATCATCATAAATGAATTGCGTGGGAGTATGATTAATGGGTTTCGTCCACACTTAATGTATAAATGTACATGTTTCTTCATTACATATACACTGTTAATGTCATTCCGCGTAATAATAAATGGTGTATGCTCCATCATTTGATGAGGTTTTGAGAGGTTGTTTCATCATCTCTTTCGAGTTTTTTATGTAATGTGCAATTTATAAAATGATTCAGGAAGGCAAGTTTAGAAGAGCATGTCATAAAGCATTAAGGTGGAACATAGTAGCAGCAGCTAAAGCTGAAGCGAAGCAAAAGAGGCGAAAAAAGATAACGTGCAAAAGTTACCTTGTCTTCAGCATCTTCAGCCCGGCTCTCTGCCTCCACCACCCGTCGTTCCAGCTCCGCCAACTGAAATACATTAATCAAACAACTTTTATTATTGGAAGGAATAATGAATTTATTAAAAACACTCGTCAACATTTTACGAAGCATTTTGTGAATAAAATAAAAATGTTCCTGTGCTGATGGGATCTGTATGTCATGATATCAAAAATTGACGTCTGCTATATTATATATGAGCATATGAAAATGAGATGTAAAGGAACAAGTATGATAGCAATTGTATTTGGCAAATTATTTTATTGCGTTGAATTTATCATTTTTAAATTTTTGATATTTTCATTTAAAAAATAACGGATTTGTTGTCGAATGAATGAATACTGAATAGTTTAGACGTTTGCGTTGAGCCACTCGACGAAGTAAGATACTTCAGTATTGACACCGGGGTATCTGGCATCAGCACATCCCTGTAAAACAAATAACAAATTGATAATTAGATTTTAGATGAAATAAGTTGGAAAAGTATGATTTGTTAGGCTAGCGTATTGCTTTAAACTTACGTATCCCCAGGAGACAACACCAGCCAAATAACCACCTCATTTTTTCACCTGAGGGGACCACCGCTGTCACCTTGGCAACTGTCCTTGCCTCCTTCTCCGAGGAGACCAGCGCAGAGCATGGATGGAAGGATGGTTTCGTCTTCGTAAGCACCTTGGCAGGTTGCATCATTGACAACAGGGATCTGAACCTTTTGAAGAATGTTGGGGAGGGATCCACCGCTCTGCTTGGTTCCCCATCCAGAGACAACGATTTGTCCGGGAGTTTGTTGTTGAACTGTTGGGAGGGGGATGGGGGCGACATCAGCGTTAACGTCGAATGGGGAGGCAATGGTGAGGACGGCGATATCGTTGGCGAAGGTCCATCCGTTGTATGCTTCGTGGGGAATGATGCGGGTAACTTGACGATCCTGTTCCCTACCGCTGGTGTCAGTCCTGTCAACATCTCCGGCGATGATGGTGTAGGAGCGGGCGGTTCCAGAGTCGACACAGTGAGCAGCAGTAACGATGACTTGTTGTCCCTTAACTTCTACGAGGGAACCACCGCAAATGTGGCTACCGGAGTAGCGGAGGGAGATTTGGTATGGGAGCTCTCCCTGGGCAACATCCTCTCCTCCGACAATTCTGTCGGGATGTACCTTCCTCTGGACCTTAGGGAGGGCTAAATTTTTCATAAGCAAAAAAACTCATTAGTTCTCAAATGTCTGTAAAATGTTTGCAAAATAATTTTGTGCAAAAGTTGTATTGAAACTTACCACTGGCAGCAGCCAGAAACCCGCAGACAACAAGGGCGATAGCGACCTTCATGGTTAAAATGTGGTGTTGGATTTTTAGTGCTTTCAAATCAATCACTGAAGCAGCTCTGAGTACAGATTACATGGTGATTGGGGCTTATATACCCCAAGATTTCATGCATGCTTTATCCTTATTTAATTGAGAACTGGATAACTGGAATGTTTTCGAGGCTGGACACAATAATCCAATCCAGTTATCACGTCACATGTCCAATGTTATCAACCTTTGATATCCAACAGAACTATTGTATTTTATGTTTCGATGTGTCCTTATTGTCATTCTGTTGGCCAGGCACTTCCAATCCATTGGGCAATCCAAGGAAATTCACGAGGATATCCGAATGTGACAGTGACATGATCTTGATGGAGAGTAATACAAAAGATCAAGTGGGCCACATTCAGATAATGGATGAATGCTTAAAAATGATATGATCCAACAAATTACCTTCAACGCATAGGTAGGTAGGTATGCTAAAAAGGATTAGTAATTTAACCCTCACTTTCAATCTCAAGTGTACATTTTTGTATACAAATCCCTAATCACTAAGAAATGATAACGAGTTTTAAAATAAATTTTCCTTTCATAATTAACGAACATTTTTCGGGTTTTTCCTTGTGAAATAATTGTTATATTTAAAAAAAATATTGGATTAGTTTATTTATTAAAAGTAATTGGGAATTCCCGGTGTTACAGAATACAGAAGGACAAAAATGCTGACGATTGTCATGTGATGCAACCAGCAGGTTTCTTGCAAAAAATGTTAACGTAAAATAAAGCGTATCAGATCATGATCATACGCGGGTCACGTAAAAGCGTCTCATTGCCATCCAGTGTCCGAATCGAATGGTAATGACAATGATAAACCAACCCAATTGATAAGATTATTTTTGGTCTTATTTGTTTTGCATGGAAATGGACATGCGTATGTATTTATGGGCTTTACTATCACTTTTAAGCATAATGGTAAAAAATGTCATACATCAGCGAAGCCTGCTCGTACCTTTGTACCCGATTAACCATCAATCAACTACATGAACACTAACAATAAGTAAGAACGAAATTGGTTTTCAATGCCATCTGCTACCAATCACGGCTACACCGCTACCAATACTGAATAAATAATCTCGTTCTTATCTTTGAATTTGAAAGATAATTTAATAATACATAATGCGTTGACCAGTCTCCCATGATGTGATTCTTTTTGTGACCTCAGACATATTTCAATCTGAAAAAGCAAAACCATGTTTATTCTGCGTAATTTTTCCCCACACCTTAATTCAACCAACAAATGTTGTACAAGCAATGTGCACACAAGGAAATTTTTTATTAATAATAAAAGGTAAATACATACATAATCAGAGCAAGGTTGGGTATAGTGCGCTTGTATATTCCGAGACAAAACGTCGTTTTTCAATTCACTTTACCTTGAAAAACTCGTTAACTATAATGACGCACTCATCTACTTGAAAATCAAATTGGCAACTTTCCTACAAAAATGTCTGCCGACCTTCCCTTACGGCTTTAACTTGGTGTGGTGGTGCCATATTAAACGCCTTTCGGATATGAGAAAGAGTCCTTGTAAATATCCACGATAATATCCACGAATTTCATCATGCAATATGCTTGAATGAATTGTATAGACATGAAATGTACTCAAAGAGCAAAATGTTTAGGTGAATTTCATTAGTGGGGAAAATCATGTAACACGACTAAATATAATGAATGACCACTCATTTATTACATGGAGGGCTATTCAACATTTATTACAACTTTGGTGGCATCCCACTATTTACTTTTTTACAAAAACTCCAAATTCCACACAACAACAAAAGATTGAAGTATGTATAACGCAGTTAAGGATATCATCCAAAATATATTGATTTTTCATTATATTTTTACTGAAAAGGCACATTCCCTCGCTTTTTCTGAGACTACATACTCCAAACCATGACATGAGAGATAGCTGAACAATATGTGAACGCGCTTCCTATCGATAAAACAGCCCTCTCTTTTCCCCTCCGACCTGAAAAATCCCGAAACACGAATAAATAACCCCAACCAAATGCCGATGCTGACAGAAGGTACAATATTATGGTGACATTTTTTATCATAATCCAAAAAAAAAACATATCATCGGAAAAGGCCCTGTTTTTTGGAACTTGGAACACTTGAGGACATATAGGTACTATTTTATGCTTACAAACTCTACAGTCTATTTTGAGCTTGCAACAGCAAA
>JAITYZ010000005.1:0-16971 GCA_027744595.1 Paronellides praefectus | reverse complement strand
GTTTTCTTTATCAATTGTTTCAAAAGTAGAAAACTTATGGTGACACATAATTTGTTTCTTTATTTCAGGAGAGTCCAATTGCAGGTGTAATGTCTTCCATGAATTAATTAACGCACGTCAAATCACACATATACTTTAGTATAACGATACAATGTATTATAGTTAGCTTGTGTAACCAAACATTATTTGAAGTTATATTAAAATGGTGTAAAAATATTCATGACAAACCCAAATGTTTATTCGGTTGAAAATCTTTTAAAAAAATTCAAAATGTCCAGTGAAAAAATAAATTGATTTTTCTGAGGTACATAGTATACATAATTACATACATACATGCATTACATACAGATTAGACATAATATACTTACTAATGTATACTTATATTTTTAAAAAAATCAGGCAACTGAGAGAGAAAAATAACATTTAATAAAAACGACATTGCATATTTGTCATAAAGTAATAAACTAGTGAAATAATTTAATCAACGAGTATAACATTCTGCATATTATTTGAGCTTGCTAATTTTTATTGCCATTTAAAATACATTTATTTTGTTATAAAACATATTAACGGCGATTTCATGGAAATAGTGGTCTTTTCCTGCAAAGAGACAGGGAGTTTCTGATATTTCATTTTGAAAGCAGTACACAAAGTTTTTATTTACAAAATGACCTTACCAAATCAGAAATCAGTACATAAATCTTGCATTTTAAATTCCACCTTTGGTTTTGTAAAATAGAAAAACATGTTGCCAATCAAGCTGTAATATAAAAAAAGGCTTTGAACTTTAACTTTAGTAGCTTCCTTCGGCATTGTCTACGTGGGCCAATAAATAAGAGGGAAAATACTTATTAGCATTAGGATTGTGAAATCAGTACAAAATCAATATGAGGAATATCAATGCCAAACCAAACTAGCATCCGAATAGATATCTGGTTATAGTTTTGCTTTTGTCACAATTTTTGGAAGTCTTTTAGTACAAATTTGTTTCAGTTCAAATCTAGCCAAGCTCAACGTCAGAAAATATTTCTGAATGATAAAAAAGCAAATTTTATTAGAACTACAATTTGTGACACATTTAAAATAAAATTTAATTTAAACTAAATTTTGTATCGATATTAATCTGTGTTTCTTCGTAAAATGGCGACTACGTTGCACTGTAAAACACAAATTTCATCATCAGATTTACAAATATTTGTACACCCACAAGTTATCCGTTGACGTTTCTACTGAGGAAATTTACGTTCATAACATAACGGTTAAATTACTCCCTTTTCATTTGGGCATGACATACATTTTAATACTTTTCTTTGCTTCTTCTTTGCTACATTGTTTTAAGCTACTTTTCTGTCCAAACTGTCACCCTATACCCTATGTCTGTATGCCCTGTAATGTGGAATCTTGAACTGGCAACAATGTTGTTAATGGTATTGGGTCTTCTATACGTCAAAAACAAATACGAATATAATATTGCAGAACTCTTGTTAATAAGAATCATAAGTAGATTGTTTCAGCTTGATAGAAAATTTAGAAAAGAAACAAAGAAAATATGCCATGCTTGGATATTATCACATTGACAAATCCTGATTTCAGGTAAGAAACAAATTTAAATTGGACCAGAAATTGTACTCTTAATATAATTTTTCTGCTCAGAAATCCGCAACTTAATCGACAAGAACAAGGCATACGATCTCATGGGTCTCGTGATGAACGGACTATTTATCATTTTGGCTACCCAGTGTAGCCTACTTGCCAACCTCAATTGGAATAAACTATTGTAAAACATGAAGGACGGACCGCTATTTTACGTAATCTATTTTACATATCACGTAATCAATTTGACAAATTACGAAATTAATTTAACAAATTACGTAGCTTATTTGACTGATTAAGTAACTAATTTGACTGATTACGTAATTAATTTGGCATATTACGCAAATAGTTAATAATATTTGTATAAACATGATGAAGTTGACTGATTCTGCAATATGGAAATTAAAATATAATTTTTAAACATGCAACGTATTTTTCTTTACTTTTTCTTATTTCTTATTCAAGATTTTCTTGCATGATTTTAATTAGGTTTTGTCTGCTTGAATTACAAGGCATTTTTGCTATAATTAAATATTCAATGATGTTTAATTCGTAGTGTAGTTACAAGTTTTGACTTGTATAAACTGATATTTTTATGTAGGTACTTTAACTATTAATATTATACGACAATATATATTTATGTAGCATGTACCTTTCTATACATGAATCTATACTTTTCCATTATATTTGTTCCGGAACACATTGTAAAGTTACACTAAATTTTGTTATTGACATTAAATTCCTCCATTTTCATGTTGATGCATGGTTGGGCTTTACCAGTAATGCCTAATTTACTTAAAATGCTATAAAAATTGTAAAACAACCAAAGCATAAACTGAATTTATATTTTTGTAAATAGGTATGTACGTCAGAGGTAAAGTAAGTAAAGTGAAATTATCGACATCATTAAAAAATAAAAACTTTCTAATCTATTTACTTAACAATACTATATTGATTGTTAAAGCATTCGCCAAGTCCAATGATCTAAGCGGAGTGATTCTTTCAACAAAATTCATGGATCCAACCCTCACTTTTATTGGACAGCAAGACCTGCTGAATTTCTTCATCCATCTCGTTTCCCTTTGACTTATTTGTGCTCTTGAGTCAAGTCGACGTAAAATTTTACAAGCCTCTTCAGAAACAATCCACACATTTGCCAGACCGCCAACCAAGAAAAGTATGAGAAAATAGCAGTCAATCCAGCATGTCAAGAAAAATGCAATTTGTATCATTTCCTTCACTTGTCCTTTGACTAAAACGGATTGATGTATTGCCACACAAGGTGTTAACGAGGCAACGGTTAGTCCGGTAATTCCCCATTTCTGTATTTCATTCATGAGTATAGCCAGGATTTGAATTTTTCTGTAAGCCATCCCCAATTCGTACACTGAAATGACCAGCTTATCCCTCAAAATCTTGAAACCTTTTAAATAATCAGTTAAACTTTGAATACAAAGAGTGAGCGGTGCGCTGAATGTGAATGCAATTAAATGTAATGTCGACTGGAAAACAATGTGATTCGTGAGAAATATTAACAACTTGAGAATTAGTTGAACAATGGTACAAAATTTGCCATTAATTTGTTCCCCGGAGCATTCAGCAATAAGCCAATATCCTGCCAAAGATGGTCTGCAAGGTGTAAACCAATGAAGTCCGTACACAAATGTAACTGCCAACGAGGGACCAATCAAAACATTTAGTTTGGCAATCCAGTAGCTTAGTTTATCCATCAATGTTTCAATTTGAAAGGTGCCACCTAACAGGTGGTTGTTATCCTTGCTTTGCTTAAAATGTCCTTTGATATATAACACAAACACATTGGCATGCTTTTCGAGAGTGGATATGAAAATATACTGAATAAAATAAATGAGGATCACAAAAATAATCATAAGTACGTCAAAGGATGAAAATCGTGTTCCCTTCATGAAACCACAAATACCTTGTATAATTATCACAAAAACAATAAAGTTTATAAATTATTGTTTCTTAAGAGAGTTTCCTTTCTTTGCAGAATTATTTCTACTTATATGTTGCAATGTTCGAGTTTTAGGATCCCAATGAAAAGGAACTGTGTACGACAACTCTACTAAACGACAACAATCCCCAAAAACTTTAATGTATTTATCCTTCATTTTGAAGAGTTGGAGATCAGTTGTTTCAATGGTTTGATCAGATACAAAATATTATATACTTTACTTTGTTTTCACTAATGTTTTTTTTTAAATTTACATTCGGATGTATGTCTCTTCAGAAAAGAGACTTTATTAAAATATATTTGGAAACTTTGTATAGCTTGGCTTTAAATTGTCATTATTTCGTTCCGCTTTTAATAACTTAAACCATTACATTGACGTTTTACAACGGTAGCTTTGATGTTTGTCGACTTCACTTTGTCTGGCAGAGTTTTTTGTGAATGTGGTTTTCTCCGAGTTGAATGATAGACTGCTACTCAACTTTATCGTAAATAATTTGCAAATAAGCTGAGGAAACTCATTCCAGAAGTTGGCGAGACGATACGCGCTCATAGTACATAAATAAGGACCTACATATTCATATTTCGCCAAATTAAATTTGTTCATAACCGAACAAAAGTATTTTACATGAAATGTAAAGCAAAAAGTTTAGAGAGCATCAAATTTTAACGCGGCTGTTGTTCAAATTTAATAGTCGGCGAGGAATATTAAATCATTTAAATATTATTTATTGATACATGTGACACAAAGGTTGTGTTCTGAATACGTAGATTTCAAATATCACCAAAATACTGAATAAAATTAACGAATTCGAAAATACAATATAGAAACATTACTAAACACAAAACAAAAATGAGGTGTACGAAATAAAATGAGCAGCAAACAAACTATTATTATATTAAAATGGGATAGGGAAATGGGTTTAAGAGGAAAACGCCCATTAGATATTTATTCATATTAAATATAAATACACATAAAACGGGAAGTAACCGAATTGTATATTTATCTCAATTTATTATTCGTATTCCTATCTTATCTCTAAAATATTAATATTACAGAAATGGTATAAAAGTTATTTTAATCATATTTTAAAACAAACTTAATAAATATCTATACCCGTCTATAAATTTGCAAAATGTTGACTACCACTTACACAGCCAGAATTGTATCATTGCAACAAGAAATGTAAAAGCGGACTTTTAAAATAAAGGCCTGGATTCCTCCACGAGTGTCTGCTTATTTTAAAATTTTACGAAAAGTAAAATTTCAAAACATATAGCACCTAGAGTTTGATTTCCTCTTTTGATTGACACCTTGATCATAAAAAGCTATCGCTATTAAAAAGCGCCGCCTGGAATTTAAAAAAAAGTGAATATCGACATAACTTTTTCTCTCTATCGATGTGTTATACTTAACGAAATGTCTTAGGGGGTGAGGATTTATTTTGGTTCATATAGAAAATATTATGCCTGTATATTTTGAAATACGTAGTGGAACAACCCAAGCTGCTATTTGGACTCCTCAACTTGAGTATGCATGTCACAGGTTCTAAACTTTCTCGCAAATGTAGACGAGGCGACAAATATATACATATAAATTTCGGGAAATTAAATATTGTATTAACTACCGAGTAAAATATTAATAAATGGCAAGCATTGTTGATGTGACCCAGTGTTAGGTTTAGGATATGCTGTTATTTTTCTTGTATATATCCGGACTAAAACGTGGTTAGATAATGCAAAATTTCCATTGGATACGATTGCTCATTTTGTGAATCCTGAAATTAATGAGTAGCTTGGAACCTAATGTAACCTAGCCTAACATACACCAGAGCTATAATTTAACACAGAAAACCAAACTTTTATACTAAAATGTAACGTCACAATAAAGAACACACAGGGTGGGCAACTCGTGGAAAATAACCAAATTGATTTATTGAGAGTTGATTGCAAGAAGTGCAATGCATTATAAGTGCAATACACTATCAATAACAGTTAGATAGTTGGTCATAAATTATGTTGATATTATAAAACTTACCTAATTATTTTAAAACATTTCTGGTAAATATAATTATAATTTATTTATTGCAATGCTTGATGTAAAGGTCAAAACGGGTTAAAAGTTGGCCCCAAAACGAATATGTAACTCAGTAAATTAGCTGTTCGACTGGGTGTTATTATAAAAAGTCACATTTGCTGATTTGATGTGTCGTGCGTGAAAAGTTGAATTGGTTGGTTTTGCTGCTATGTTGCTTTCCAAGTGGCTTTGTGTTGTATAAAACTTATATTTTAGAGGAGCCAATTTCACTGAAATTAGATGTTGTGGACTTTTATCAGCTTGATACCATTTTTTATATCCTCATCTACTCATTAAGTTGACTAAAACAATAATAAAAATCAAATGAATCATTTCACTGCAGTTGGTCTTATTTAAACTGTATTCAAACGACAACAAGATACCCTGCCGCTAGCAAAAAAATTAAAAACGATGAATAATATATTTTTGACGTGATTTATGTCAATCAATCCGTAGTACGTTTCATGCTTTGTCGAAATCCTCTGACCATTCATTTTTTTCTTTTATATTTTTCATAACATTTCGTCATGCCTCCTATCCACATTGAATTGACCTTTGATATTATTATCATCCCAACTGGTCCAGCTTGGGACTTGATTTGCGTTTTGCGTCAATGCTGTAGTAAATTGGTTCTTTTTAATTCAAATGATGAATCGATAATTTTATTTAGGAAAATAAAACTTATTTTTTAAACTGAGCCAGTCAATAAAATACTGTGCCAGAACTTAGATGTATACTTTGCATGGTTTCCCGTTATTAAAAAAAACTTGTTCGCGCGATTTTTAAAAATTCAGTTAAGTGCCTATAAAGCAGAAAACACGTATTCTATTTGAAAACAAAATAAATTGTGGAGGAGTGTTTTTTTCTTCAAATTTTGATTGTGACTTTTTCTAGTCATAAAAACAATCATTTTTTAATCACTTTTGATTTGGTTAGCTGTTGTGATTGACACTTTAAATAAAAAATGGTGAAACCACAGAAAAACCTCTGGATCCTTTGTGTCACAACCTGGATCTTAAGCATTTCAATACCAAAAGCTGAAGCCTTGTTTGAGGATTATTATGAGAATTACGAAGAAGATTCTGATTATGATTATGTCGCTGGCAATATTACCACCAAAACAGAAACTCTACGGACGGTGACAGGCCAAAACGTCCAGCTGAAATGCAGAGGTGATAACTGGAAGAAACATGCTCTAGTGATCTGGTACAAGGGAGGTCGGATTTTGACCGCTGAGGACATTGTTGTTGTGGATGATTCAAGAATAAAGTTATTTTTGACGGATTTGATAATCGAAAATGTTACAATGAAAGATTCTGGGGAATATACCTGTATATCAGTGACAAGGGCTTATAATAGCCAGGTCATCCATACACTTAATGTGACGGCGAAAGTTAAGACTCCAGTTACCAGCCCCACAAATTCTTCAATGGACGATATGGATGCCAGGTTGCACAAGTTTATCATCAATGGCAAAAATGAAGAGCAAACAGGTGATCAAAAAGAACAAACAGTTATGGAAACTCCAAACGTCGGAAGCTGTGGACCCTCTTTATATTATCTGCTACAAATATCCTTCAGGATATTTATTATTTTCCCTCGAATTTAATTTGCTTAATGAAGATTGTACTTAATACCCTTTTCAGCGTTCAATTAGTATACTGCTGAGTTTGAAAAACAATGTAAATGACAAATTGAATTTATATTGCTATAAAGTAAAAACGTTTTTATTTAATTTAAAAATCCTTTCCTATTGCCTCGTTTAAATTAGAACTTTTAAGGGTCAAAACAAGAACTGCGCATATATTTTTTAATTTCTTTAAACTATCACGGGGGAACTTTTCTGAGATTTAAGCCACATGAACTATGATAATTCCCTGCATATATTAATCTTGTTGATGTTCATTTTAACAATTTATTATTTTAACGTTTTTCGGGTTTCCACATGGCCCTGACCAAGCCAATTTTGCGCAATGATAAATAAATAAATAAAAGTGGATAGAAATTGACAAGTTGAGCTCTTAACTAAGCGCATCCAAGTGATAATCAACTGAACTAAAATTAATCAAGTCATTTAACAAACATACATGCGCTACCGAATATGAATAATTTGTACGCTTTTAAATACTGCTTTTGGTTCAGGTGCAAAAATATACATCTTTATCAAAATAAAACTTACACTCATGCTTGTTAAAACAATTAACTCAAGCTGTCACATATCAATCATCCATGAACATTGATCATACGAGAGATAAGTGAAAATCGCATCAACTGGTAACCCACGGATGAGTAAATGATGTTGTGTTCGCAAACGTACAGTTAAACCACTTAAGATGTATTTTAGGTTAATGATACTTTGAAATCCGACTTGGATGGACATAACTCAGTTAAATTAGGCTACAAAAATGAAAATACTTTTTGGGTTAAGAATATTAGTTTGCCTGGGTGTTCTAAACACCTGGGTACTTGCAGATAACTGCACCGAGAAGCAGGTAAGAGTTTTTGTTAATTAAAAAAATCCTACATTAAAATTTTTTATATTTTAATTGTGTTCGATAATTTGATAGTTTACTTGCGATAACGGGCTCTGCATCTCAAAAGAATGGTTGTGCGACGGTCAAAATGATTGTTTGGTATTAAGAATACTATTTATTAAAATATATTTTTGTTTATTAAAATTTAATTAGGTAGAATTTTATATTTTTATTTTGCAATCTTAAACTTTTAGGACTGGAGTGAAGAGCCCCCTCATGGTAATCCGCACGAATGCCAAGCTTGTGAAGAAGCTCAGGTACTTAATTATTTAATTTAAAATATCAACGTGCAATAGTTTTACTTTGTATTTAAAATACAGTTTAGATGCTCCAATGGCCAATGCATTGATAAACCGAGTAGCATGCAATGGCTCACCAGATTGTCGGGACGCAAGTGATGAAAATTTAGAACCTGAACTTTGCCCTCCTTGTACTGAAAACCAGGTACTTCATAAATTCATATGATCTCAAATCTAAAATAAATATTTTCATAAAATAAATTTGCTCCTTATATTCATACAGTTTAGGTGTACTAACGGCGAGTGCATAGGAAGAGTCGACGCTTGCAATGGTTTAAATAATTGTCGTGATGCTAGCGATGAATTAGAAGATCCAAATCTCTGTCCTGAATGTCTAAACGGCAACTATCGATGCGACAATGGACAATGCATTTATAGTCGTTTAGCTTGTGACGGACAGCTCGGGGATTGTTTTGATAATTCGGACGAACCATATACGGATGAGCGATGTCCACCTTGCAGCACCGAGACTTTAGATGCGACAATGGGCAATGTATTCTTAAGGCTATTTGCTTGTGACGGAATCATAGATTGCCGAGGTTTGAGTTCATTATTTATTTAAGACTACTATTTATTCAAACATATTTTTGTTCATAAAAAATATTTAGGTGGGATTTATATTTTGATTTTGCATTCTTACGTTAATCTTTTTTAAAAAGATGATGAACCCGATGATCCGACCAAATGTCCTGCCTGTAACCCATACCAATTTCGATGTGGCAGCGGCGAATGCATCCCCGATACTTATCGATGTGATGGGATCGTAAATTGCAAGTTCGGACGAGCCATCGGACTCCGACTTATGCCCAGTTTGTCGTGAATACGAATTCAGATGTGACAGTGGGCAATGCGTCAGCAGGCTGTCTGTTTGCAACGGCAAGGAAGAATGCGCTGACGGAAGTGATGAGCTCAAAGACGCAGACCAATGCCCGGCCTGCAACGAAAATCAATTTCGATGTTCCAGTGGAAGATGTATCTTTAATTCTTACGTCTGTGACGGTATAAAAGATTGTCCTGAAGGTGAGGATGAGCCAGCGAACGGTGAGGACTGCCCAGCTTGCAGTGAGGATCAGTTTCGGTGCGGTAATGGGAAATGTGTGAGAAATGAAGCTAAATGCGACAGTAAGGAACAAGTATCTCATTTTGACGTGAGTGTATAAAAGTCCAATTAGTTAAATTATTCTTTTTATTCTATGTTGTATGTTAGAGGACAACGACTGTTTTGATTGGAGCGACGAGAGAACAGAATTGTGTCCTTGTGCTGACAATGAATTGCGCTGCAATGATCCAGTAACACCACCTGGTACCCCTGGGCCGCCTGGAAATTGTAATTTTCATAATTACACTTCAGAAATGTTGTGTGTTCTCTATGGTACATTTAACAACTTATCGTATTGTTTTAGGCATTCCCTCAGAACGTTGGTGTGACGAGGACGAAATCTGGGATTGTCCGGATGGTTCGGACCAAAAAAATTGCACAATGACTGATAAAAGAAAACTGAATCGAAACGGGAATGTGAAGCGTTTAAGAGCCTCAAAGTGATTACAATTTTAAACATTAAATTAACAGGAATAAAATCCTAAATCTTTTATTTTGTCGTTAAAATTGGATGTTATTAAATAAAAAAATATTCATTGATCACAGGTGTTTACGAGTAAAGAAAATTAAATGTTATTATCACTATAGTATATATGATTGACTTTAGTCCTTAGCTCACAATTGCATAATGAGATGCTACATAGGTTTATGTAGATGCCCTTCAATAATGGTTTCATAAGCATTTATTTCTTTGCTTTATAAAAATGCATAGAATTGCATAAATGAAATTTAACCGAATTGATTGGTATTAACTGTAAACACAATTGTGAAAATGTAAGAGTGGATTAATGATAAAAATTTATTCGACTGTCACATACAACAAGAATTAAATTACAACTGTTACTAAATTTTCCGTCATGTGTCCGTTTTCAAGTACATCAATTCAACTTTGACACTGGACTAAAATTTGCTTTGTAAATAGAAATTACTTTGTGGTTTAGTAATATTGATTGTTTTGGTACCTGACAACTTGCGGGCAACTGTACTGCACTGACGAACATGTTAGAATGTTTTGATTTTTAATGCCTCAAATCATTTATGCATTTACGCTCACTGCCTAATAATTTTTCACGATTTGGTTAAAAAAATTATTCATAAATGTTTTAAAATGTTTCAAAATATGCGTCGATAATATCGGAAAAAAATATAAGTCAATTTGTGCAAGTTAAGTAAAAGAATTAACTCATTTTTTGATAGTTTAGCAAAGGAAATAAATCGAGTTGCCACAAGTGCACTAAAAGCTGAATAACCCGAAATTGGGGCAAAATGAGCTTTATATTACATTGAATTTTCAGTAAAATTCTGCACATTTTGATATATATTATTGATCTTGTACCTTGCTTATGAGACGCTGGTGCAATTTAATCAAACTAGCAGGCATAAAAAAGCAGATTTTTCAACGTGATCATAATATTTGGTAATTCCAAAAGAGTGTCATGCATATTAGTACAAATCGTTATCATACAAGAATTCGTTCCGATATACTTTAAATATTACTTTAGTTTATATACCATGATATTCGAACAATTACGAAATAAATAAAATAAAGTTTCAATTATTATTTGGAAAAATTGACATTGGTTTTGTTTATTGACTTTCGTGAACATTTTAAGATATCGAGTTATTCCCTTTCAGTGACCAAAAAAGGAAATGTGCCCGTGTGTTGACAATGAATCCCGCTGTACTGGCCAAGAGACACCACCTGGAACACCATAACCTTCTGCAGAATGTAATATTTTTTTAATAATTCCAATTTTTGTTTAAATTGACTTGTGTTGTACTAATTTATGTATCAAATCAATACATGCATTCGATCAGAGTTTTAGGTGTGATCAAGAGAACATTTGGAATTGCCCGGAACGGGTCTGACCAAACCAATTGCACAATGACAGTTAAAAGGCAAATGAATGGCAATGAAAAAGTACAGCGCTTGAGAACATTCAAAAAACGAAAGCATTTGAGCACGAAGTTGAAGTTGAAAATGTGAAGTATATCAGTATTTATCCAATTTTATCGGTATGTTATTTAATGTATGCCCACACCTTTAATAAGCATCATAGTTCAATGCTAATAAAAAAAGAGATTGTTCCATAAAAAGTCGTGATAAAGTAATTACCTACTATGCTTTCGTTTCACAAAGTTTGATAACAGTGCACTTAGTGCATTACATCCATGATCATTTGCCTTCCATGATCAATACAATTATTGTGTCATGTGTCTCATATCAATCACTTGGTTAATATCAAGGGAAAATTTGGGATAATTGATAACAATAACCATCCTCGACTGCCAGTGATAATAAAAAAAATCCCTAAAAACAGTGTAGCCAGATCTGCTTTAGTCTACTGCGGACCGAGGAATACATCATTGGTGTCACTAGATTGATAAACTATTGAATTGAAATTCGGCTCTAAAATGAATCTATTATTTTGCTTGGCAATAGTGCTTTGCTTAGGTCCTTTTGGTTCCTTGGCCCTTGCGAAAAACTGCACTGACGAGCAGGTAAAAAATGTTTCATTTCTGTTATTTCAAAAATACATAATTTAATAGTCGGTTTAACCTTAATATTTTATTATAAAGTTTACCCCCTCGGAACAGTACAGATAATTGCCCACCGTGTGACGAAGAAGAACAGGTAAATTAAAGCTAGTCAAATTGTTTGTGTTCCATTGAATAAAATTACTATTTTAAATCGTTTGTATAATACAAAATATATGCAGTATAGATGTCATTCCGGAAAATGCATACCACGACTAAATGCTTGCGATGGTTTGGAAAATTGCCGAGATGGGACAGATGAATTAGAAGAGCCTGACCTTTGTCCCGAGTGCCTTAACGGCACCTTCAGATGTAACAATGGGCAATGCATTCTTGGTCGTTTAGCTTGTAATGGATATCCCGGAGATTGTCGCGATAATTCGGACGAACAAATGAGCGATGATCGCTGTCCAGAGTGTATAGACGGCGACTATCGATGTGACAATGGTCAATGTATTGTAAGTTGGTTGGTTTGCAATGGCCAAACGGGTGATTGTAGAGATAATTCGGACGAGCCGAATGATCCTGACCGTTGTCCACCTTGTGGCTCTCAAGAATTTAGATGCAACAATGGACATTGTATTTTAAAATAGTGGCTTTGTGATGGGCTGAAAGATTGCAAAGATGGTAGTGATGAATCATCTGACGTATGCCCACCGGAGCGCACGGGCTGATATAAGGAAAATAAATGGGAATAGGATTGTAAATTGTTTCAGAGCTCCAAAGCAATTGAAATTTTTAAAGTTATTATTTCCACTGTATGCTATCCTTAGATATAAATTACTTAATTGAGTTACATAAATAAAACCTGACAATTGACAGTAACGTTTTACTTATAACTTGTTTTAAATGTAACTTTTAAATAAATATTTGGTATAATTGCAAAACGTGTTCGAGGGGGCACATATGCATCATATTTACTATATTTATAATATAACTTATGGTGTATATATGAAAGATATGCCATCACGCCATAATCACAACACATTATGCAGAAAATTTCAACATTACTTGGTTCCTCATAATGGTCATACGCATGAGTTTTAACCACATTGCCTCACATTGTTTCATAACTTAGCTACGACTTAAATATAACATTCTGGTTTTAAATGCAACCGTAAATAGTTTTCCAAAAGCACTATTTACTAAATTCGTTAGATTTTTTTATACCTTTCAATGGCAATATGACGATACCTTCCAATCGCCTATGGAATATGGATACACCATAATATAGTCAACTACAAGATGGTACTTTAAAAGAAAAAAAAAGTTATTATAGTAAGGACCTTACTGTAAGGTTGCATGTATTTCGTTTAATGGGCGGTTGATTAGTTTGTCAGCTTTACTCTAAATTGAAAACCAAGAAATTTGCCTGCCGTTTATGCATGAATTCGATCGAGTTTCGACTTTTAGTAAAGTTAAATACATACCTGCGTGTGTTCATTATGATATGAGCCATCATTGATGATGATGCCTTAACTTTGAGGTAACAACTGGACACAACACGTTTTGTGAGAAAATGTGTCATTTCTCGACGAGTGCACAATTGCATTATCATTACAAACAAATTTGAACAAATGATAATACAAAGACAAGCTATGTTTGAATTTGGGCTAAATAATAATAATAAATTATTATATGAAGACCTTAAAGACATTATGTTCAACATTTGTTTTTAAACTTTGATTATAAATGTTTCATAAAAACCATAAGTTGAATATCTAAGCTGTTCAACAGATACATTGGGTCCTAATCCACTGGGAACAAATGTAAATTATTTTTTAAAGAAAAGGATACAGCCTAGTATTTATTTCTTCAAAATATGACCCGACCTAATAAAATAGTTCAAAATTACCTTATTTAAAAATAATTGCAACAGAATGGCTTTCTTTGCATGACAGTCTTTTGTGAATTCACAAATTTTCAAAATTTACAAGTGTCACATTTTTCTGCATTTGTCGAAATACATGATGATACCATTTATAAATCGTTGTAATATTTCACTATCACTTACATGTTCGTTCTGTAAAAATAAGTCTGTTAAATAAACGTTTGCTGTAATTTACAGCCTGTGTGATTTTATGTGTTTGTGCATTGAGCTAGTCAAAATGTGTAAAAGTTTAATTATAAATTCTTGAAAACATGCATGAACTTTTTTATTTTAAAAATGTCTTACGCAATTTAATAGCGAACAAAAAAACACTTCAATTTAACAAACAGAACCATACTCGATTTCAATAAAGCAGTTACATATCTAAAAATCAATATTTTTGATTTAAAAAAAAATATGTACATAGTTGAAAAATATGTTATGGAACGTAATAGAAAATTATTTTAAGAACTTTTAAAAAAATACCCTTGATATGGATGGTTGTAAAGCTGATATATTGTACGTGTTTCCTATTCAAATATACAACAATTCCAAACTTGAATCAACCAAAGCAAATTTGAGGGTTTTGTTATCAAAATTTGATCATCAAAGCGTGTCCCAAGAAGGAGCTTTGAAAGGAAAAAAGATTGTCGTTAATCAAGATAAGAGCAAGACAAATTTAATTTGTACCGAGTTCAAAATAACCACCTTAAGGTCAGCTGTCAAGTGATTTTGACAACTGTTTTCTTTGGGAAAAAGCTTATTCATAAGTATTTTATGTATTGGGTTTTCTGTCTCTGTTGATCCTAATGCAAAAATTCATGCATGGCCTCTTTTGCTAGATTGTATTCTTTCCAATGCAGACGAGTCGCTTAACGTTCATTGTCACGAACAAACACAAAATTAAAACTTATTGGTAAAAATGAAAACGGACATAGAACATAAATTTTCCTTTCCACTTTTATGCAAATTATTAGCACTTCACGGTGCAAACCCGATTTTTTTGCTGTCATGTTTGTGAATGACTGTGTGCGTGAGACTGGGTACATATTTCCAGGAGATAATCCGTCAAACAAACAGCCATCAGTGATTTTTTCAATGTGTCATGCATTATAAGGTTAGTAGGTTTTCAAACGTATCAAAATTAAAATACTTTCCCAATTTTTCGTAAATTTTTAAACACAATTATATAATCACTTCAAATGTAGCCTTTGAGATAATCTACAATCACACAAACCAAGCGGATGTAAAACAAATTTCTCGCTTTTTGTCTCACAAGTACAGAATTAAATTTGTACACATAAAAACGGAAAAACAAGGAGAAATATGGCGGAATATATACGAAAGATTAACAATAACTTCGATTCAACATCGAAGCTTACAACAAGAGGCACAAGTTTACAAGTCGACGTACAAGCATTACACGCCAGTCGTCTTCAAATTCGAATTTCTTCGGACCCGCTGGAATATCGATGAAATAACGCTGTTCGAGTCTCCAGCAGCAAACGCAATTTTAAGAGTAGGAGGGTACGAGGGTCACGTACCCTATTCTTTAGAACGTATCTTGAATCGTCGCAGGAATTTTTCAGATTTATATGCTGACGGCTGGTATTTCTATTATCGGGTTCTTAGCGGAAGGCGCCACCGGTGTACGCATCCTACATGGCAGGAAAAATTGAAATCATTGACCTTAAACCTCAATGCTTACAATAGACTATTTTGTGATGCATTTGAATATTATGGTATTCCTTCCAGAGGATACTGGAATCCAGAAGACATTTTCTTCCAAGGAGGACGGCTTATACGAGATGAACTTGTCTCATACTTTCCACCGGATGCTAAATCTGTTTTCTATGAATCTCCAAGGATAACATTTATTGTTTTGGAAAGGGAACCGGTTAAATGGATGTTTTTATTCAGGCCGTTTTCTAGAGCTCTTTGGGGACTAATTACAATAGCGTTGGTACTATTGAAGGGCTCAATGTTCATCGGGAATATTTTCACTGGAAAAATAAAAAATGTGAAACTTGCTGGGATAGGAGAAAGATTCAGGAAACTCATTCAATACACTGACGGAATATACCGAATCATAATAACATCTGCAGACGGTGGCATAGTTCTTTAAGGGATTGTATGGCCACTACGCGCCTGGATTCCTGGCACTTTTAAAAGGTTGAATCAAACGACGAATTACAAAATTTGCACATCATTCGATGCCCCAATTAGGCACACAGATCTAATTGAAAAATACAAACTCAATTTGGTTCCAGTTGACATGTGGGAAGTTCTAACAGAATACGTTCTACGTAATATGAATCTTAAAACATTCTAGGTTTTAACCACATTTCTGGTCATTTTCGGGATTTAAAATACTGCTTGAAATGGACAATACCTTTTAAATTTCACTTATTTGCTATGCTATCATCTTCTTCCTTTCGAATGTTCAACTTGCGCCTGCATAATTCCAAAGCCAACAATAGATAACCTGCAAACATCCCATTTGCGAGGATAACCAGGGCCGCATACAAGTCATGTGTTGTTAGTGGTCGCTTGTTGCTGTTATTGTTCTCACTAACCAAAGGGACCTGGATGCCTGCATCTTTATGCTTGAGAGTTTTCTCCGTATTTAGTCTTTTGACGATTAAGGGTGCCACATTTGCATAATAATTTAATTCCAAATAATAATAGCGCTTCCAAACCCCACAAGTGAATCCCCATTTCATAGCATCCAAAAGAAAGTGGAACCTCGTGGCTCCTGCTGCAATCGATGCATATCTCATTTCCGGTAAACCCTTTTCTTTTGCAGGTTGTATTCTATGGAAAAAGGAATATGTGATGGGCAGAAATTCTCGGCCTTTCATCCATAAATCCATTTTGTCGTTAACGCTGCGTAATAAACCTTGCGGCCAGATATTTGATGTCGTGGTTTGCTTCGGCTTTTCTGTGCGTGTTGCTTGGCCAAATATTTGGCTGGAACGTATTCTGTTAG
>JAITYZ010000004.1:0-26345 GCA_027744595.1 Paronellides praefectus | reverse complement strand
TAATTTAAATGATGTAAAATTTGCATACAATGAGATACAAGAGGTGGCGTCAAAAATTTTACATGAAAAAGAAAAAAATTGTTGAATAAAAAATGCTTGTATATTTACCGAAGAGATGGAATTACTAATTTAGTATGTGATCTTTGAAAACAAAAATAGTACCTACAAAACTGTTTTGAATGTTTACAACGTTGCCATGCATTTTTAAACTCGAGTGACTAGCAAACAAGTTGTTGATGTTTTCATGGAAGTTGATGATTTTTTTAAAATCAAAAGCTGTTTTATAAATTCTTGATATTTTTTATCGAATAGTTAGTGTTAGTAATATCGACATTATAGTGTAAAATCTTTGAACTAGGGACAATAATTGCATTTGAATAGTTGAGAATGCCATTTTCGGCAAATTACCGAAGGGTTCGTGCTCCTCAACACCCTCTGTTAAAGGTCGCCTATAGACTGGCACTAACTGTTTTGCTAGTATGTGTTTTATTCGTGGTCTTTAACAATCTAACTGCCAGGGGATTAGGGGGCTGGATGCGGATTGCTGATGCAGAGGATGAAGACATTAGTGGTGTCCAATTCAAATTCACCAATTACCGAGCTGGGCTAAACAATACTGGTACCCCGTTTTGGAGGTCAATTACTCCTGGTTTCTTCTGTCCACGAGACCTGCTCACAAAGGTCGGTATTGGAGGAGCTCAAAACCAGGACTCTGGTAAATGGATATGCGGACTGAAAAACTTGGGCAAAATGGGAAATGGCCAGAATCGGGATGCAACGTCATGTGTTGTCTACTCCTTTGTCTTGGAAGAGGAACAACCCTATTTCGAGTCCGATATATTGCAAAAGACAAATTGTTCCGTTTACCTGTACGATCCCATGCGCGAAGTGTTTAGTGAGGCGCTTCAGATTCTGTCAGAAAATTCAAGGTTGCACTTTGAAAAGCTTACTATCGGAGGAGAAGAGAGGTTCAACAAGAGGACATTGGAATTGCTTATGGAATTGAATGGTCACAAGTGGATTGACATTCTCAAGATTGATGTGAAGGCTGGCGAATACATGGCGTTAGAACGCATATTGAACGACTTCCGAACTACGATGCCGTTTGGTCAATTAGTTATTAATTTCCATGTTCCTGATTGGAACCGCCCAAGAAGGTCCGAGTATAAGAAGGGGGATCAGCAAAAAATTTCTAAGTTTTTCCCCAAAAACTTCAGGGATCATTTTTCGGGTTTTTGGGGCATTTTGAAACAATCTTTTGAGTTTCGCTGTTTGTGTTGGGTTTAATGTGGTTCAGATATTAAGTTTAGGTTGTTCCGTTTTGTCGGAGGTTTGGGATTTACGAATAAGTTCTTGGGTTTTGTCCAAGGTTTGGGATTTAAGGTTCGATTGCGTAGTTTGACATGGCCTGATGGATGTATTGTTAATTTTTAGTTAGGTTCGGTTCGGTTTAAATGTCCCAAATATTTTTTGAAACCTTTCAAAAAAGTCTTGAAAATATTGTGGGCCATTTAAACCGAACCTAACCTAACCTTTAACTAAAATTAACAACACGTCCATCAAGCCATGTCAAACTACACAACCCAACCTTTTAGGGTAGGTCGCAACCCATCCCGAAATCGGGGCAAAATGAGAAATGATCCACAGGGAAGTTTTTTAGAAAAAAAACTTAGAAATTTTTTGCTGGTCCCCCTTCTTATACCCCAACCGTTCTATTTCGAAGGTCAACCTGGATGGCTACTCTTTTTGAAGTTTTAGAAAAACGAGGCCTTCGTCTGTTCTTCATTAGTGCAAACTATGACACTCCTTGTTGTGCTATAATGTCTTTCATCAATATCAAGAAATCATCAATCAATAAGTTCCTCAGTCAAGAAGACATTCAAGCGGCAATGGATTTCAATACTTAATGTATTTTTCGTATTATTAATATTAAATATATTACAGAATTTTCATAGTATTAGTAAAATGAAACAATAAATGCTACATGTCATGTTGATATTCAAAACTTCATTATCATCCTTTTCGTTATGTTTAAATAAAATCCTGTAATTTTTTTTAGAAACAACATGCATGAAATTTTACAAGTAATTTTTATTAAGAATATCACGGAACGTATAATAATTGTACAATTATAACCATCATTATTATTACATGTTTTTTACGTAGTAATTTTTAAGTTTTGCGCATAAAATTGATACCTAATTTCATATTTTTATATATGCTTTAAAATTAACATACATACATACACTTCTACACCACAGTAAATTAACTTACAATCATTCCAGCAGTACTTATAAAATCATGTACATGTTTTAATATTCTCATTATTAATTATTATTACATCTTACAGTTCTTAATTTAAACACATGGGTTTCATCTAAAATTCATCATCGTATAATAAAATTTTTATATACTGGTTTAAAAGCATTTTGTTATCAATTAAAATTATTTTAAATGTTTCTAGTACGATTATGCTTTATTCTTCATAATTCATGTTCTATAATATATATCCACTTATGTATGTAGAAAAAAAAATTGTTCAAAGTTTTCAATTTTTTACAAGATTTTCATTACATGCAAGAAAATAATGAAGTCACGTAGGACAATTAACGACGGGTTCCTTGGAATTTAGAGATAGGTGATGGAAATGAATCATTATCTTTTTGACAGTCATTACAAGTAGCTGTTTGATATTTTTACTGAGGATAGCAATGGCCGAAAAGATTGTTTTGAAACAAAAGGGAAATAATGATGATGATGATTGGTTAAAATTGAGGGTAAAAAGGTTACCAACATTTGAACTGATTATCATCATGATAATGGTGGTAATAATATTTTTTGTTGTGCTGGTACCAATGGCGGGGTTCATAATTATGAATGGTGAGAGAGTAACAACTGCAGTAGTAGTCAACCTGGTGGCAAGTCCGTTTTTCAATAAAATTGAGCTATATTGTAGGGCTGCTCCACTGGATGCACCTGAGATGACATGAAAGGATTTTTAAATTAAAAAAATGAATATGAAGAAGTGTACCCTTTTGTCTGTAAGTTCAGACAACTCCAAATGGGGCAAATGTATATATTTTATATTATTCAAAGTATAAACCTGGAGGATATGTTTCCCGACTTTCCAAGACAGGTGCTTTTTGGGGTTTATCTGTTTCAACATTTTGCTCGTTTGATCTCCAATAAAGGGTATCGATAACAGCTAACATTTGAGTTTAAGATCCCCCTTTTCTAAGTGCTTTCGGCGAATCTAAGTAGATAAATAGCCAATGAGACAATGCAAACTCGAAAGGATAAATTTTATACAAGAAGATGAGATGTCGCTCTTACTCTAAATTCTAATCCGAGAATTGAGGTTTGCAGGCCATCCTCATCCAACACGATTGGGTAGTAATGTAGGAATGGTGTTTCAGCCTATGAAAATAAAAAACACCACAATCATAGGGGTAAATACTCTCTGACAAAAATATCAACTTGACAGATCGATCGTACCGGTTCCTGATTAATATACCAGGAAAGTTGTGCAGCAGGTCGGTGACCTGGAAGAGGTGCAATTTGTCCTAACCAAGTCCCCAACTTGATATCTTGACCGAACCCCTTCGATTTGGGGTCCCACAGCGTCGGGTAAGTCTACAATATGTCAAAGTTGTATTTTATAGCTTGTATCTACTGAATGGCATTGCTACAAAAAGGAGTGAAGACTAAAAACGTACCCACAACAATCATCGTGTTTTGATCAGAGACTGTTTTAAATGATGGGGCCTCTCCAGAAACCTGAATTGAATTTTATTAACGAGTTAAAATATAAATCATAATCAGAGGAAAACATTCAAAATTTCTTGCCAAATCATAATCAGTGATATCATTTCTATTTCTATATCATTTAGAATACAAAAAATATTTACCTCACATCTGTAGTCACCAGTGCTGTTTACATCAACTGCTCTAAGGAGCACGGCCGTGTCGGAAGAATTTGGTAACTGGGAACAAAAAAGTTAAAAGTTGAAACATGATCAACGTGTTTTGAAATGTGTATATTTTTTGCGACTTACATCAACGTATACACCACGCAAGCTAAAAACTTGTGCAGGTGGGTCATCCTCAGGCAGGAAGCGGAAAAATTCCTGATCTAAAAATTTTGTAAATGAATAGCTTAACTGTTTTTGAACCACTTGACAGAATAAAGGGCTTCCCTCTCCAAATCATAGTGACATTCAAGACGAACAGGCTGTCCCCGAATTATAAAGGGAGGTACTTTAAGGTCAACGAGACGAAGGGTTGTCGCACCTGCAGAATTACAAAAGGAAACTTTATTCATCCCATTTTCATTTGTTTGTTTCTTATTTCAACATTCAACAAGGTATAGACATACTATCCATGTCCATATGCAATGTAATAAAAAAAATCATGTATTTTTCTGGTGATTGTGATTGCTTCATTATCAACTTTATTGACTTCTTGATGATGATGATAATAAGGACAAAAATTAATGGCCTTAATTAGAAACATATATGTCATTCAGAGTTCTTTAAGCATTTTGAGCAAGACACCGCCCACACACAAAACATTAGCTTTTGCAAAAGAGAAAGTTTGTTTTTTTTGACGGAGAGAAACCTTACTTGTTTCAAGACAGTTTATTAAGTGTATTCACTACAACCACGTGCAAGTAGTTGATGTAGACATCTCAATTGTGCAAGTCGTAAGAAAAGACACAATCTTTAGAGATGAAACAGCTATCATGAGAGTGAACAAGAAAATGCTCCTTTCCACCATCATCAACTTTTCTTCTATCTGAGAAGTAAAACTAAGTCGTTTTATTTTTTCCTCTCTTCTAATTAGTACGCATTTTTCCCCTTAAATTAAAATGTTGATGAGGAAAAGAACAGTAAAAAAAAGGAAGCAAAAGTAACAAGTTTTTGTGTCATGTGTTCATGTGTAGGAGACATATGAGTGTAGTACTCCTCCTTCGCGTGTTTTATTCTGTGACGTGTTTTTTGTTGCATATTTTCTCATGCACATGATTTTTCTGGGGAAAGTTTGCCATACGTGCTTGCGTGGAGTGAACTTGCTGGAACGGATGCAATGCAATTATGTATATCCGTAGCCTTGTATATAATCTCTGCCAAGTGAAGTCACATCCCCATCCCCATTTTTGTTGAAAGTATGCTCGGTCGTAGTCTGCTGCTCTCTTGAAATATTAAGCTTATACCTACGCATACACATATGGATGGATACACCTACACACACAAAATAAAGAAACTAAGAAAGTATTCATATATTCCACGAGGAAAACAAGTAGCAAGCAGGAGTCCAGTTAAGAAACCCGCCGTTGTCGTCACCCTCCCTTCTTTTCTTCATCTTCTTTTGTTGTTTGGTGACCCTTCGTGAATTAAGTCAAGATAAAAAAAATGTCTGTGGTGGGTTGCTGTGTTGAGCAGTGAAAAAAGGGAAAATAATGCTGATAATATATATACTTGCTTCCCACTATGTGTGGAGAAGGTGGGTAGGGAAAAGGGGAGGGAATATAATAAAAATAATGGAGTGGTTTAGATACTATTAGTATAAAGCGCTTTTGGTTAAGGCGGATTAGGTGTTATGGCCATATAATACTGCCAAGCAGAAAATGTAGTGACCATTTTTTTGTCAAGTGACTTGCTCTCTCCCACCATTTATGTCGCAAGAGAGAGAGAGAGAGAGCAAAAGGAATAAAACACAAAACCACCCACAAAAGTCAACAAGATACATGGATACCGAATTTCTCTCATCTCAACTCAAGTGTATATCTTTTGCTTCTTGTATATTATTACCATCAGTCTCTGCTGTGAACTCTCAAAACTACTCTCTCTTTCTCTCCCTCTCTCCCTCTCTGTCTCTCTCAAAATGAGTGAAATGAATAGACTTTCTTCTTCATTCACAGGATTTTTTTTTCTTAAAAACAGTTGGGTTACTTGCTTTCTTGTGTGGTATGAGCTTAAATGTTGCAGATGTATGGCCTGTGACAATAAATTTGGCGTGAACGATAGTCTGTTATAATTTATAACTATTCACTCCACCACTATAATATATAAATGTACAATTTTGTGTTACTACTATACAGCTCGTTTTGTTCTTCTTCTTCTTCGTCGACTTGACTCATTCATTGTTTGAAACGCAATGGTAGTTGCTTTTTCTGCTTCTCCTCTCTTCCACCTCCGCCCACACTACACTTGAAAAGGAAATTAACGACTACATTTGATTGCATCAAGAATTTTTTTATCCAGTTGTTTTACTCTTTGTTTTGAATATCGCGGTTGTGGATATAGTACAAGGGAAAAGCGAAGTATGCAAAGTTGTAGATTTTAGGACTTTTGAAAATCATAAATAAAAAATAGTATACATATATTTAGTGCATATTTGTTTTCATGGCGAAAGTCTTACGTTTTTTAGTAATTGTTGTTATCTGAAGTGTTTTCGTTATCCATCAAATTCCTTCCTTAATTTCTTACCTTCCACTTACAACATCATATAATATTTATGTAAGAAATATTTAACAAGAGAAATATTGTAGTTGTTGACCAGAAAGAATACAAAAAATAAATTACTTGCACGGGTGTCGGGAATTTAAATATGCTGCCTTAAGTTTAATATAGTTACCTTCATATACTTCATTCGTGGTGTAGGTCAAGTGCAGGTAAACCTTCCTAGTTCATACATGCCCCTACCATGGCGAGTGTTGTGTAGGGTGGGGTACTTTGAGATTAATCATAAAAATACAAGATAAAGTTATTGATGAATGAATAGTTAGTGGTTTGGATGAGAAAGCTGTGAATGGTGAGGTGAGAGGGGTCTCACCCCATGTACATCTTTTACTTGTACCGGTGTATTAAAATTGTGCACACATTTGTACATTTTCCTCACACGTTTCACTTCTCGCAACAGTAAAAAACAGAAAATACTCTAATAAAGCTAATTACTAAATTGAACGGCACACATGGAGTAACCACGCTCATTTTCTAATTTCCCTCTGTTTTTACTGGGTCACCAGATAAAAACTTTAGATTATTTTTCATGTGAAATTTTCCAATAGTAAAATGGTGAGTTGGAAAAATAGAAGCAGAATATTATACAGCATTATATAGCAGCGTAGTATTCACAAGCCGTAATAATCATTATCTTTCATTATGTTTTTCCAACTTACCATTTCCCAGTACACCGTCACCATCATCATCACAAAAAAAACAAGCTAAACCACATTTTCATGAGACTTTGGGTCTGCTCTATATGGAAAGAGAAAAGCTATTGGGAAAAATGGAAGGGGCGTATACGCATTATTTGGATTACCTATTATACATAATATGCGAGGACGGGGAATCTGATGATGATGATGATGACGATAGAAATAAACAGAGTAAGTAAGCTCTACTAACTATTATTATGCCACAGTCCCGGCACCAACCTTACCAGACTTAATGACCTGAAGTAAAAAAGTAATAATGATAGTAATAATAGGAATGCTCCTCGTGTATTCGTCCACGTCCTACTCACGTAGCAGCAGCAATTTACAATTCTTGTTACAAAGTGTTTATATGGCAAATGGCCGATACAAAATTAATGTATTCATATTTTGTATGCATGCTATTGCCCAATATTGCGCGTAATATTAATGGTAAATATTCAACAACAATTAGTTTATCCACAAAATTTTCAGTTTCTATACAGATCTGTAATGTGATTGAGAAAAACGCAGTCATATTTTAAAACAAAACAAAACCGGAATTTATAATCAATGGCGAAGGTACAATAAAAAGTAGTGATGCTAATTAGATTCAGATATTTGGAAAAAAATCATATATCTCTGATATCTGTATCTCTGAATTAGAATTCTGAATAACTAAAAACATCACATCGTAACATTATAAATCAGAATTCAGAGTTAACTCAAATTTGTGCATTTTGTTCTTCATCCCCGGGGGATATGTGGTAATCAAACAAAATTTTGCTATTGCGCCCGGTTTTCTGAGATCTAATGTTTTAACATACAACGAATCGATTGAACTTATTGCGCGAATGCTGAAGAATTAATTATACATATATATACCGCAGAGTATATGTACCCATATCGAAGGTCTTTGACCCTTATCAATGTACACATAAAAATTAAAATTCCAAGAAAAATGAGAATTGTAGGAAACTAGGTAGTTCTAAAAACATCACATCGTAACATTATAAATCAGAATTCAGAGTTAACTCAAATTTGTGCATTTTGTTCTTCATCCCCGGGGGATATGTGGTAATCAACCAAAATTTTGCTATTGCGCCCGGTTTTCTGACATCTAATGTTTTAACATACAACGAATCGATTGAACTTATTGCGCGAATGCTGAAGAATTAATTATACATATATACCGCAGAGTATATGTACACACATATCGAAGGTCTATGACCCTTATCAATGTACACATAAAAATTAAAATTCCAAGAAAAATGAGAATTGTAGGAAACTAGGTAGTTTGGTATGTAATTTATACGCCATAATGCCACCTCGAACGATACAACCCTATCACCTCACACATCGTCGTCATTCATTCCAATTTCCACTCAACTCGCTAAATAAGTAATCTACTGCCGCCAGTTCCAAGACGCAAAAAAATGATTGATTTCATCAGATACAGGTACATGGCTATACATACATAAACTGTGTGTATACATAGCCGACTCCAGTTACCAAAACTTTAGGAAACTAGGTAGTGTGGTATGTAATTTATACGCCATAATGCCACCACGAACGATACAACCCTATCACCTCACACATCGTCGTCATTCCAATTTCCACTCAACTCGCTAAATAAGTAATCTACTGCCGCCAGTTCCAAGACGCAAAAAAAATGATTGATTTCATCAGATACAGGTACATGGCTTTACATACATAAACTGTGTATACATAGCCGACTCCACTTACCAAAACTCACTCACTCCCTGTTCGTGGCTACCCCAAAAAACGACCTGTGTCATTCAGTTGTAATAATGTCACTTTTTGTGTAAGTTTGATCAAAATGAAATAATTAAAGAGTGAGAAGGAGAAAAGCGATTTTTATAGATGACAGCCAGAGATACCATGCTATACTGAAACTGAATAGACGCACTAATAAAACACAATATTTTTCAATTCAAACTTACACGGAAAGTTATTACTTTCGCTATACAGCCAAGAATTATATACATAGGTATTTACACATGGGTTTTTGTCAACAGAGGCCCAACAGGAAAGAAATGGGAAAAGTGTGTAAACTTATTGCCACACTATCAACTACTATTTGTATACAAAAGGAGAGTTGGGTGGAAGAAAGTGTGCCATGCAAAAAAATTATTTACAAACGAAGGAGGCAAGCAGAGCAAAGTTATTTTGGAAGAGTAAATATAAAATGTATATTGGTAAAAGTAAACGCAATATTTGTATACAGAGCTATTTTAAAAATAGGATTCACAAGAAATATTTGACTTGCAGAAAGTTGCAAAATTAACAATATGGACACCTACTTCTCAATGACCCTGTATATATATTATTAATATATATGGGTTTCATTCTTCTTGTGTCCTGCTCTGCTGTTGGTGTGGCGGTATGTGTGCACTTAAAGTAGCTTTGAATAAATAATTAGCCAAGTGTGTGGAAATTCAATGGAAAGAAGGAAAAACAATTAATCTTCGTTAACAACCAGAGGTCCCACCGCAAAAGCACGCTCACTCAACTTACAACACAGACACCGACTACGTATGTAGGTATATATCGTGGCGTGCATTCCTCCTACTTCTTTTCCATTTCTCAAAAGGAGAGTAAAAGGAAGACACAAAACTGTACTCACAATGCAATGGACGAGCCAAAAACTAAAAACCTGTTTTCTTCCATGCGTTTTGTTGGCGCAGAATGGTATCGAGGGAAGAGTGGAAGAGGAAATTTACGAAACTATATAAGCACAACACACGGATGAGCAATTATTGAGTTTATTGCATGTATATAAAACCAGAACAATATCATAGTCTATGTTTACGTATTAAATAAGTTGTAGGAAAGTATACCGAATCTTAAATTCCTAATGGAGCCTATTTTTTATTCTTAAAATAAATGCTACTACTATTCTACTGGCACAACTAATACTTCCGGTAAAAGGAAAGTCAATGATCTCCATTTAAATTTGATGGTGCGGGTTTTTGTTACCAATAGTAAAGGCCTTTATACATTTTTTTTCATTGGGTCCACTGTTGAAAAATAGCTTTCCTCTCGATCTAGTTTTGGTATCTCAGTTGCCAACCCCATTTTCCGAATTTTTCACCTTTGGAATGAAAGTGTTGGCATTTTGGCATTCTTTAGCTTTCCTCTCGATCTAGTTTTGGTATCTCAGTTGCCAACCCCATTTTCCGAATTTTTCACCTTTGGAATGAAAGTGTTGGCATTTTGGTATTCTTTCCTTGTGTTATACATAATGGAAGGCATGAGATACTATATCAACTATATACCAACAAACTTTGTTGTTTCCTTCATTTACTAATAAGTGTGAATGTATATCGTGTATTTGAATTTGTGGATTGGAGGTTTCAAGTGGTTCTCAGAAAAAAAGAAGGACATTGACTAATCCCTTGTTCATCTTCATTTTGGCAAAAAATAAATAAAGTGAATCCTTAAACTGCACCAGTATCACTATAGTGTGAATAATGCTACCAAAATCTATGCCATTCATTCATGCATAATGCGTGTTATAGCACAGTACTTTAGTCACTTCCCCCTTGCTTGCTTTTGATCATGTTTCTCTACCAGGAAAAAAATTCCATTGCCATGTGACTTTGTTGTCTGTTGTTTATTACTTTCCTATACTTGTTCTCCTGTGAAAAATCTACACACATTTCTCTACCTCCCTCTTGAAAATGCATTCTCATATCCTCCTCGCATCTCATTCCATATCAAGTGCTGTTTTTGCTCTGTGTTCTCTTCTCATCTCATTAGAATTACAGATTGGCAGTGTCTGTTGGTCGTGTTTTTTTTTGTATACACGTACCTCCTTATTTTCTTGCTTGCTTCTGTTTAAGCAGCACTATATTAATTCACACCTTCACTCATCTCATCATCCCTCTTCAACACCACCCGGCTCTATTTTTTCCACTTAATACTCGTTGCTGGCAATGACATTCCCTCTGTCCTTGTATTTCTCTAGTGGTACAAAAAAATCATGTCGGGATGAGGGATCGCCTGCTCCTTCCTCACCGTTTGGATCACATTCACTATATAGTTTATAGGATTGACGTGTCGCCAATAAGCCAGAACAAAATTCTATAAGATTATTAGGAGTGGAGCCAGCGAGGATATAGACACATTTAAGTGCAAGCAGCCACTTTACACAAAAAAATATATGCTATGGCTATGGTCTGGCCAAATGTTACAGGAATCATGTACCTTGTCACTTGCAAATAGGCAAATTTCCATTTTTATTTGTGAGGATGGAGAAGGGAAAAAAGTTTTTTTTGCTAGGTGATCAACTGTCGCCACGCGGCGCGGTCAAGAACTCTTGTCTATTTTTATATGCACACCAATAACTAATAAAATATAAATATGGATATTTTTGTGCGTGTAAAGTTTCGTGAGAGAGAAATGGGAAAGCAAGATTTCACCACAAAACTGTACTACTATATTCCTTCGTCGAGGTTTTTCTCCGAGGAAATTCTTTGCATATTCATTGCATATCTGACAAAACCACTTGACCACTTTTTCACACTATCTGCACTTGCCAGTCTCCCACACTCGCCACCACACAACTCATTCCATGATGTGGAATGAAACAGAGTTCCTTCTCCAATGTAATATTATGCATATGCAAAAGTTCAACCAAACCAAAGAAGCAGGCCTATACTTGCTTGGTGACACAAACGATTTATTTATGAACTTTTGCCAAAAAAAAATTCAGAGAGGGAGAAGGGCACCAGAGCACAGCATCATCAGCCGTCGTTGTCCTCATCACTTCCACTTTCCACCCTGCCAATTTTCTCCTAAAAAAGTAGCCATTTTCTCTTAATACCGCAATAAAAATGAATTGGCAGAGAGAATATTGCATTTGTCTCACAAGAGAGAAGACAAGGAAAATTGCAAAAACGGGCATCTTTATTCAGAGAAGAAAAAAAATGCGGGACAAAAGGAAAATGGTGAAATGTGTTGACGCCAATCGCCAATCTACTTTACATTTAAATTAATTTCCCACTGTAATTCCTCCCGAATAAACTTGGAGAGAGATATATACCCCCACCCCTTCACCCCACTTTGTAAACTCACCCTTCTTGCTCCAACAAAATCTCCATCGTAAAGGAAAATCGTAATGTTTTTATTTCATATAATCTACATTGAATAACATATTATTATCATATGCCTTTCTTCTTCAAAAAACCGCACTCGATGTAATATTTTTTTTTTGAAGAAAGGGGACAAAAAAAGTATGTGTATACTTTTCCAATTCCATCATCATCTTCTTTCCTGTTTTTTTTTGTTCTTTATATCTGATGCGGTCGCTTGCTGAGCTGAGGAGAAAAAGGATAGGAAACAGATGAGAGGATACATAATAGATAGATGCTCACTTTTTTTTACTAAACCTGCAGCTTTAAATTCATCGAGAAAAAAATATTCAGCTTGTGGCGTTTGTGATGTGCTGTGTTGGTGGTGGTGAATATCATGAATGATGCATTTCCTTCTCCCATCCTTCTTTTCTCCTCACTCAACTTGCATTTTCAATTCTTATTCATTGAAGAATCTGCTGTGACGCTGTTATATATACATACTTCCCCATACCATCTTGATGATGATGTGAGGAAAGTGATTAAAAGAAAATAATGCTCTGCATCGCTAATGTGATGATAGCATTATTCATGCACCAACCATCATCACCCCAACAATATAAAGTAGCAGCTTTTTTTGTTCCTTTCTGTTGCAAAAAGTATCATCATCATTTGCTTTCTTTCTCATGGAAAAGATGGTGGGAAAAAGATAAAAAAAATGAGGAAAAAAGTAATTGAATGATGGTGGTATCCGGGGGTTGGGCGATTTGTTGTAAAAGGAAAGTGTGGATGAATTAGCATGTGGGATGGATAATGATATGGGAAATTGAACAGGCCACTCTCTTTGAACTTTCACTTTTTACAGTGAAAAGTATAGTAGCAAAAAAAAAGATGAAGGTAAGTAAAGTGAAAAAAAGAAAAGAAAAGAGAGCATCATAGGGATAATACAAGTGGGTTCAAAGAGAAATGGAAAAGAATATTTAAAAAATGACGAAGAAAGTGAGATGAAGGGTTTGGTTTAGGCAAAAGGGGTGGGTGTGAATGAAAAAGCGCAAAAAAAGGAAGGGTGTGTTATTTCGGGGAGGATGTTAGATGGTATTATAATGCATCGCAGTAAATGTGATACACTTTACTGATTTGATTTGATTTGCAGCTTAGTAAAAGTTGGAAAATATCAAATCATGAAAATCCTGTCATGCCACAATCTCAATTCATCAGCTTCTCCACTGCTGCTGCTGACACATTTTTCTTTATGACTCCTACTATCTTACTTAAGTCTGATCGTGATACTCCTTCCAATAGAAATATGCATATAGATTATACTTGATGATGACAATACACCAATTGCATAGATTTTTGCCCCTTTTCATCATTTAGTGTGTTTTAGTTTAGTAAATGCAATAAACTATACTACTTCTGGTCAAACATAAGCCTATATGCCTGTAAAAGTTAAATATGATGTCCAAATAAAAATCTCACAAGTTCATTTCCGAAATGAGTGTGAATTTGCATAGTTTACAACAATGCACATGCGTAGGTATTTTATTACATAAATCGATGTAATTTGACCGGCCGGAGCATAAAACAATTTTCTTACCAGGTTCATATTTTTTTAGAAATTCACCGACTCAGTGCAGTGCTCATTGTGCACTATGCTTAGATTTTTATAGCACAAAGCTTCTACTAGAAGGCATATGTGGCAGATATATTCCTATTCACTCATACAGCATTTTTTTTGTGAAGACGGATGAAAAAAGGATTTCCACGTTTGTGTGTAAAAGTGTAAAATGGTGGCCAAATGAAATGGTTTGGCTTTCAAACAGCGTGTAAGGTTCATTCGTGAGCTTGGTTTCCTGAGAAAAGAGGGAGATACATGTGCAATGCACATTGTGCATGTACATGTTATGAGGAGCAGTTTTCACAGAGATTGCCTGTTAACGGACTTGTTTATAAGAAATTGGACACCGACAACAAACACAACAATGGAATGAATTTACTATTATTAAGCTGAAAGGGAAAGTACAAATATTTGTAGTATGCTTGTGTGGTGGTGTGCTTTGAGAAATTCACAGGTGAATGAATATACAGTAATGCATGAAGGCGTCCCACAGGAGCAGGACTAAACAACAAAACAAGGCAGCAGCCACATCAACATCCTTTCTTGAAAATAAACCTTGTACACACGCATTCCATTTGACTTTTTTTTAGGATTTTATATTTTTTTGGTGATATGGTTTGCGTGTAGCCACACCATCAAACCGATATATAAAAAAGGGAGGCAGAGAGACTCAACTCACCGCCAAAGCAAAACTGTGTGTTATAGTGCTGTGTGATGTGAGCCAAAGTCCAAATCCTAACAACAAATTCCCAGAAGGAAGCTAACTCTCAATGTTTCCTTCTCCTATGGCCTAAAACTTTATTCGGCTTACTTTCACCAGACCAGCCAAATTTCATCATTACTATTACTAACATCAGTATTGAGACCACGTTACATAATTATATCCCATGCGCATTTTCCAAGGAAAACTCTTTTCGTCGTTATCATCGGGATCACGTGATTGTGATTTTTTGAAAAAAAAGTGCGTTTTCCCCTGCAAATATTCATTTCAACTGATGGACTTTTATAAATACATACAAAAAGGTTGTGAATGTTTTTTTTTCTAAGAAATTGCATTGCAAAATAAAAATAATAGGGCATGTTGTATGTAGTTGGATGTTGGGTGTGGATTTTGTGGGTACTGCGGGTGCTTTATTCAGTCTACCATACTTTTGACATGGAGATATTGATTTTAAGCGTGTAATTAAAGCGTATCTGAATTGAAAGATGAATGAGTGGAGTGGGAGGAGAAAAAAAATTGAGATAAAACTTGTATTAAGTTTAGCGGTGGCGATAATTCCTACGCACAAACACGTGTACAAACAAATTGGCTTTGAAAACTGGGAGAGAAAATACAAAAGCTGTCTTGCAGTCTGGTGACAGGGCAGCTAGTAAAGCATTTCAGGTAGATGAATAACAAAATAAAATATTGCCTGTTGAACTTGATTTCATGCGCTTGGTATTAGACTGAGTTCAAAATTTGCATGCATTCATGTTATCTTGCTAGTTCATTTTTTTAACTTAAAAAATTGCTCCCTAAGAAAAGATTGCATGTTAGGAAAGAATCAGTTTGTTTTGCTGTTCCTTTTCCGTTCTCATACTTGAGTGCCTATGGCTAGCCTATATTTTAGTAAGACCGGGCTACTTGGAAACATTTCCACACGTACCTACTCAATTTACAGGAAAAAAGAGACTTGGAGTTTTCAGATTGTAGTATTGCGGCATAACAAGAATAAACAAACGACAAGAAAAGGTTTCAAAAAATCAAAATGGCTCTTATTTTGCGTTCTTTCAAGCAGTTTTCCAATCCAGTTCCTTGAACTTTTACATATTATTTTTCTACGCTACGTGAAGAGTAATGAGTATTGATTTTATTAAAGTGTTCATTTGCATCAACCTGAAAAATAGACTCTCTGTAAGAACACCGGTTGCCTTGCAACTTGCAAGAGAAGGAAGCATAGTAGAGATGTAGAGAAATCTTTGATGAAAGACAATGACAATAAGCGGGGAATAACAAAAAGATGCAAATTTTACAGAGAGAATCACTTGAGAGAATAATTACTAGATCTCCAGAGTTTTTTCTTCATCTTTCTTTCCTTCCAAAAACTTTGTTGGTTCTACTTCTGATTTGGTTCATTTGAGATGTTGATGATAATAAAAAAAGGTTCATCTGCAAAAACAAGAGACATTATGGCCAAAGTTTCAAAGTTGCCATCTTTTATCCAGAAAATTTACCTTGTTTTTTGAGTTTTACGCAAAAATTAAATAATTCATCATTTAACTTTTTTCTCCCTTTATTTTGATGAAGTAAAAATGCAACAAAGTTTGTTTGGCCATCCCACTGCTTCTACTAGGTTATCTCTGGCAGTATACTTCCGGTTTATAAGCATATTAACACACACATTTATGCTGCAGGTCAATAACCGGGATCTCTCTCAATAATTTGATATCACCACTGGAAGCTTTAATTTTTTTGCAGACAAAATTGTTGCACTTGAAAAGTGTGTCATGAAATTTGATAGGGATATGCCGTATTATTGATAATTTCTAATTACAAAAAGTAGTCAGCACGTCTTGTTGTGGTTCTCGCTTAATGATATGAAATTCATGAAATCTGCTACTGCTACAAAAAATGATCATTGATCATCCATGCTGCTGCTTTTCTGGTGCCTGTGTTGTCGCATTTTGTTCAAATTGGTTCTTGTCAACAAATCACATATTCCTAAGTGTATTCCTATGTTGTAGAATTAAAATTGAGTTATTATAGTCTTTATCAGTGTAAACAATTAATGTCTTATATCTATTATATTTATATAAAATAGCAGATATTTCCTCTACAAAAATCTAAAATCCAACCGATCTGCTACTGCCGCGACGAAACACAGCAATAAATAAAAATAACCTGTAAGGATTTGCCTTCACCACTCAACTATCATCTATAATATAGATTCTATATAGTGTAGTGTATATACATAGTCTTTTTGGTTTATGAACACGAGACCAGAACATGATCCTGATGGCAATGCCAATGCACGTGTTTACATATCAAACTGTTAGCTTCACTTTGATTTGCAGTGGAAATTACTTGTTTGCAGTACAAACTTTGTACTACTCACTTTGTACTTTGTGTCATGGCATGGGTAGAGGTTGGCATTATGCGTTTCTAATTCAGTTTTTACCAATCTGTGATAAGGTGTCTGTATAACAAACAGATTTTTAATGAATGAAAACATTTTGATTGTTTTGGTCAGAAAAGGTAAATATTTATAAAAAGCTTATTTCAAAGCTCATTTAATTCAATTTAAATAATTTCTTCCGCGGACAATATTTTTACACAAACACCCTGTGTATATTTATGCTTTCATATTTTGTGTGTCCTGTACGTACCTAGCTCACGCGCATTAACATTAATGACAAAAGATAGTTTTCAAGACAAATCCTTTCCTGCCTACCACGATGAATTGTGGCATTCAGCGATTGTAGTTTGGTAAATAAACCTTTCTGAATTAATCACATCAAATGTATGCATGTGCATATTTATATGTTGTATGTATAAATGTGGATGGGTGACAAGCACATGAAGTGAGATAAATCTATGCAAACGATTCTGCGGGGTTATCTTATGTTGGAGAAAATCACATTTACACTCGTTTCTATTTTGGCCTTTGCAAAAATCAAGGGATTCTAGGGAAAATGAGAAGTTGAATGAATGACTCTGTGATTCTGTTGGTGGTTGTGCGAATGAACCGTTACATTACAAGATGTATACAGGTATGCCTTTTTGAAAAGCAAAATCTCTTGTCTAGTAGAAAAAGCAGCAAAGGAGAAGATAAAATGTAGTTTGACATGCACACACCTCCAAAATTCTCAACTACTATACCTCCATCACCAGCAACTCTACATCGCCTGAGGTTCTACTACCTTTCACGTTTTCTGGGTCAACAAAAGTTACACCATTACGATTACCACCCAACATGCGTTCCACACTACTTGCTTTTTGATACAATGAGGAGTGAAAACTCGTTGAAAACCTCTAATCTCATGTGGGAGTATAGTAGTATGTGTGAACCTGAGAACAATAGAACGTTGCGAGTTGGCTTTTATACTACTTGCTGCTCTGCCATTGTTCACATGTTCTCATGTGCCAGCAATCCAAGCTAATGGTATATGGCTATAAAATCTGTGTTCCCATTTTACTGACACACTTTTTTATATATTTTTTTTCTAAAGATAAATAAATCTTCAGTCAGTACATTTCATGTCTTGACGCATTTTTTTTACACTAGCAACTTTTTAAAAAAGGCATATTTTATGCATTTTCTCTTTTTTTATCAGTGCAGTAAATCTGAGCACATGCAAGGCATGCATGAATGCATTGTAATTGTACAACACGCGGGTGTTTGGCACGCTACTACGAGCGATGCCAAGCCATATAGCATTACTTAAAAGAAGCAGAGAAAATATTTATTGCGTTTATCTTCCATGTTTTCGATATACACTTGGGAATTTGAGAGAGAAGAGGGGGAAACAAAAAACCATACGCACACTTCTCCAGGCCAGCTTGACACAATTTAGTTGAAAAATTTCCCACAAGAGAAAATACAAAACGAGCAAGATGAATACATGAACGACATATATATATTTGCAATCAGTTTGGTTCAGTAGTATACCTTGAACAATATGTATTTTTTTTTGCAATAAAAAAAATCTCAACTGTTCATTTTTTTAAGAGAAAAAAAAAGTGGAGTGGATGTATGGAATGGAAGAGTATTGGAGGATATTTTATGGGGTCCTTCCTCCTTCTTAAAATTTCACCCACATATTCCCATTTAAACTATATATCACGTACAACGTGTAGCCAGACAGACAACAAGAGAATATAAGGGAAGGCGTTGGAAGGAAGGATGGATTTTGTAAAAAGAAAATGATTGGGAATGGCAAAAGAAGCAGGAGCAACACACCAACTACTACTCCGGCAGTGCTTTGGGTGGTTTTTCACTTTTGATGGCACTATATATACTGCCGACATTGCTGCCATGCCGTCATTTTATTAGTTTTCTCCCAAAGGTCAGCAACCGAACCACACACACAGAAGCGGAAGAAGAAGAAGACGAAATGAAGAAGGAAATATTGCAGAGAACTAATATGGGGCCAACAAGCAGAACACAACCACAAAACTATGATCCCAGTAGTAGTAGTGATCGTGATCATCATATACATATGGACCTGGTGATTTCGCAGAAATAAAAGACGGGAAAGGAAACAGATGAAAGTAATGATACACAAATAACATTGCTTTTTGGTGGTGGTGATGGTGGCAAAAGAGACTTTTTTTTTCTCTCAAGACACCCAACCGCCACCAGAGAAGCCTGAGACCAATTTTTACTACTTGCTTTTTCATGTGAGAGAGATGGAAACAAAATAAGCGACCCATTTGTTTCCCGGCTCTTTGACTCCTGGGTGCTGCGCTGGCCATCAGAAAATTATGGGATGGCATGTTCAAGGAAAATTGCAAATGCAGTGCAGCAACAACCTAAAATGGCTCCTTTTTCTCTTTTGTTATTATTTTAAACAAACAAGACAAACATAAAAAACCATTTGTGTGAGTCTTCCGCCAGTGTATTGGGTGTATGTACCTACAATATACAAACTCCTAATATTAGACAATACAGCTATTTTGCTGGTCTTGGCCACGGCCAATTTTCTTCCCCTTTGCTGCCTTTTCTCTTGTTTTCTCTTGTTTCCTGGAATGTCCTCTGTGCATTGGTTTGGATTATTGCCTGACTTTATTTATGAGTCTAATATTGTCTCTTGTTGTGTTATTCTGGCCCTATTATTTTGTACGTACACCATTCCACCTTTTTTTATAAGGGAACACAAGAATTGGGATATTATGCGTGTGCGTATGTTGGACCGCCAAAACCCACCGATTGCATTGTCCTATAGAATTGCTCTCGCCCTTGTTTTTGTATTGAATGCTTTTGTTGTACTATACTTCCTTACACCACTACAATTTTATTGTTTATTATTTTCCTATTCTCTTGTTGCTGGTTATTGCGTTGTGGTTTGGCTTTGACAATAAGGGCAACGAGCATCATCGCCATTTGTTTTTGTTGGACCGTTTTACAGTACAAAAATTGGAAGAAAGGTCGAATGACACAGACAGTGCAACAGGAAAGAATTGAAACTGAAGGACACACACGACCGCTGAAAATGAAAGAAAGAGAATAATCATGATGACAATAATCTCGTGTATATATGTAAGTAAGCAGCTGAATTCTCCACTCTGATCTCATAATATTCCGTTTTATCAAAGCTAAAAGTTGAAGGGGGGTTGGGGGATCAACAATGGTAGCAAAAAGAGGGAAATGCCGTCGGCTTGCCGTGTGTGTTGATATGAGTCGCTCTATCCGTAGCTGCTGCTGATGCTGCTCTGGTTATAATATCACTTCCACTGACATAGCATTTCCACCATCATCACTTTTGTAATAATCGTTGTAATAACCGTAACAGTTGATACTACTAGAGCACAAACAAAAGGCTGGGGTGGTGAGGGGGAGGAGATGGCGATGGTGTAAAAGTTAAAAAGTCACATATAGCTATACACATATAGCGACACATGTAAGCAGAGAAAGTTTTTGCTGAGCTCAACTTCCGGTTTTTGTGCTGTATGTTTTGTCGTTTTGCTCATTAGAGAGGTGGTGTGTGGTGGTGGTGTTACACATCCCCTACGGCAACTTTATGGAATGGAATGTGTCGCTTTCCCTTTTATCCCTTCTCACTTTGTATTGTTTACTTTATTTTCGCCGTTGTCATCAAACCGGAATCGCTTCACACAGTCACATACATCGTCGTCATCATCATCATCCTTATTCCGAACAACATCCCCCTCGCCATCATCATTATTATTATCCTCAGAAAGCAGAATGGAAACCATGCAAAAAGCTAAAAAAAAGTATACCTATATCTGTTATATATCCCAGCAATAATAATGTGCCTATCAATTTGCACGCTAATAAAAAACGAGCAGATGTACAGACATTCAAACCTTGTTATTATATTGTTATTATGAGTTCTTTTTCTTTTCCAAAATAAATATATCTATCCCTTTTTCTTCTTTTCCACATCACCATTTCAATTTACTTTTTTTTTCGTTCTGTTTCCCCCAAAAAATGTAGAGATGGTGTGGTCAAAGCTGTAATAATAAAGTGAATGGCTTTGTTATTGCCTCCGCTGAGTAAAGTGACAGAGAGGGAATAAAGTGAATGAGGTAGTCTATCCACCATATACACTCTTCTTCTCTTTACTCTTCTCACGTTTTCCTTTTCCTATTGTTCCGTTTCTTTTTCGGGGTATTTTTTATAATTTCCGGTTACCAGAGAACTAAACCAGCAGGAATCATCATCACTACCGTAGCTACTCCCACATAAGGAGAAGAAAAAAAGTTTTTTTTATTGGTCAAAGCTGTAATAATAAAGTGAATGGCTTTGTTATTGCCTCCGCTGAGTAAAGTGACAGAGAGTGAATAAAGTGAATGAGGTAGTCTATCCACTATATACACTCTTCTTCTCTCTCTTTACTCTTCTCACGTTTTCCTTTTCCTATTGTTCCGTTTCTTTTTCGGGGTATTTTTTACAATTTCCGGTTACCAGAGAACTAAACCAGCAGGAATCATCATCACTACCGTAGCTACTCCCACATAAGGAGAAGAAGAAAAAAAGTTTTTTTATGGCCATCGCTCTGTCTGTCGCATTCAAAAAAGCAAAAGCTTTCTGTGGAAATATTAGTGGAAATACTGGCCGGAAAAGCAAAGTATAAGATAAAAAACCACATTTGGTTACGTAAGTAGTAAATATACAAGCACTTTCACCACTTTCTCCATCTAAAAATATCCAGAAAGGGAAGAAATGTCCGGAAACCACTCTTCGTTTTTTCTTTACAACCAAAAACCAAACTCGTCGGCGCATGTTATCAAAAAAAATAAACCCACGTAAAGCTGTACTCAAGAATCGGATAATTTCCCTGTTTTTACTGATAATATTGCTGTTTTTTAATTGTATTTAAGAATTGTTTAATAAAATGAAAGGTAAAGGTAAGCTTTATAGACTTGCCAATAAGCATAACTTCAACGCTATATTTTTATACATGTTTATATATGACAGGTGGGAATTTCTTCTAGTTTCCAAGAAAAGCTGGAGACGGACGGACACCCGGCAATACGAAAGGATAAAGTACCGCTGAACACGGTTCTTTATACAAGAATATCATTGTGGAATTTGTAAACAATATTGAAATGCATCAGACGTTCCCATCTTTCTTCTCTTTAAAATTTTGTTTTCCCGCCTCCCCTTTGGCTTAAATTTCTCTATGAATTATTTGAGAAAAATGTTTTTTGTTAAAATCTCAAGCTATATCTTTTCATGCATTCCTTTGCATACATGACAACTATGTTATATTTTGTTATTGTTATTATAATATTTCGCAAATCTCTAAAAAATCTCTACAATGTTTTGTGGCGTTCCCTTTTCCCCACCCCCAACAAAAGTTTGAAGTGAGTGTAATATTAATCTAAGGCTGTTGTTTTTTTTTGCTTTTTAGTGATTTCCGGTTTCATATTGGATTTGGTGTGCACACAAAAACTACACTAGATTCGAGGTTTAAACCATAAATCAGTAGGGAATGTGGTATTTTAATTTTATTTTCTGTAACTAAAGTTGAGATTTACAACTTTAACAAGAATATTTTTGGGGGGAGGATTAAATTTAACCTGCAGTGCAACCATGGTGTTTTATAAACGTATTTGTTAGTTTATTGCAGTGTTACTATTACCTTTAGTATAGTTTTAAAATATTTAAACTATAATTTTTGATGTTTATGCTGTTTGTATATTTTTTGCTTTGTATCGTGTATTCTGAATGTGCTAAAGTATAATAATAGATTGTTTTCCTTGTCAAAATCTGCATATATTGATTTATCTGTCTAATTTGTACTTTTGAGCAAGGTTTTCACCAAAGTAACCTGCAATGATTAAATTGCAAGAGCGATAGAATAAGCAAAAAAGTGAAAGCTGACAATTCCATAATGTGGAATGGTTAATAATATGCGTGGTGCGTAAAACAAATTGAAAATAAGGGGCTACGCCGAATTAGGGTTGAAACGCGCGTGACCCAAATGAAGAAACAAGAAACAGGCAGGTGTAGTCGTAGTCATTATTACATAAATTGCAATGCATGCAATTATGCATTTAATTCAGTATTTATGAGATTGGCAAAAGTTGTAAAACAGTACAATTATACAATGTTAACAAGACGAATTAAATGAATTGAAGTTTCTGAGGAATTTACATGAATAATAATTATTTCTCTAAATGAAAATTTTTTTGTGAACTTTCTGGTGTCGCATTTTACTACCTTGAATGTACTTTCAGCTAACCATTTTCTTTCCGAAGAAAAGGGAGGAAATTTTAAAGCTGGCCTGGACGTGCCTTCTAAAAACGTGAATTTTTTGTTGACTTGTTGCAACAAGAATGAAATTTATAAATTATATTTCTTCAGTTCCCCGTAGTTGTCTTCAACGTTTTAACTTCAACGCTGTTACCAACATCTCATCATGCAGATTTCATATTAATTATGTATGAAAATTGGAGCCTCCAGGGTCACATTAAACGACATTGTAAATGCATAATAATTTCTATTCAAAAGAAAGCGAGAATATGTTGGAAGGGAGGAAAGTATCATACCTACTTTTATATCTATAGTTACACATTTCATGCATTCAACACAACATCACTTGAAGGAAGAAAACTGGTATTTTTTGCTCTCTTTTGAGCATATCCTGATGATGAGGATCAACTGATTTTTGACAGTAATGTGTCCACACAGTTGTATTTAAAAAGACAGAAAAAAGTGAGTTTGCTGGATGATTACCTACAACGGGTGGTTACATTTACAAACAAAATTATTGTTTTGCTCTCTTGGACATCATTATTATTATTTGTAGTTACCATGTCAATTTACTCGAAATTCACGTTTTTCCTCCTCTGCGGACACACGTCCCCTTCTTTCCCCGAATCATATATCTAGCATAAAGTAACTACGTGTAGTCAACGGAGAAATCTTATTAAAAAGGGGGGAAATATAAATATATACATGTCGCGTTGTTAAGTACGAAGCAGAAGGACACCGCTTTTCTGTAGTTTTTTTCCTCTTCAGCTGATCATTCAAAATGTTAATATAAATCAGAACTTGATTTGCATAATAGGATGCATGTTTACATGAGGGTAAAAAGAGAGAAAAAGGAGAAAGTGAATACGCAGTCCTGTTGTGCTGATTGTACTCACGATGCCCCAAAGGTGCATTTATATTTTGCTACACACATAAAAAATTATATTATAAAAAGCAGAGAGAGTATGTTTATCTACCGTCTACTTACCGTGCAACAGGGCTGCCAGGATTGACAGCACGACAGCACACGTGGGAATCATCATCTTCTTGTTCTTCGTTGCTCTTCAAATAAAACATACTATTTCCACTTGTACTCCTTCCTGGATTCTCATCATCATCATCATCATCATCATCATCTTAGTTCAAAGCTAAGTACAGCAGTTTATTTTGTGTTGCGTTTTTACTGTTTTGCGTGTAAGTTGGCGCGAAAACAATTCAAAAAAAAAGTTTCACTTTAAAAATAGAACTTTGTCGCTCTCGCATTGAGTTTTGCGGACCAGTTTTGTAGAGACCAGAATAGTGTGTCGTTTATCTGAGTCTGTACACTTCATCCTGACATTTTTACACTTTGTATCTTCTAGCTCTCGGCATTTTCTTCTTTCTCTCCAAACACAATGATGTACTCCAAAACGTTGTATAGTTTTTCTTGATTATTGGAAAACGCTGGGAATAAAAAAAAGGACTCGAGAAAATAAAAGAGAAACAAAAGTTGAAAGAGTTGAGTTTGTTGAAGTCAAGGGCTTTTCTATATCTTTTTTTTTCTGTTGTCCTCTCCCTGTCTTCTTCTCTTTCTCTCCAGAGAGTACAAAAAAATATGTTGGTGGGCTGTGTTTTGTGTGGTTTTGCTGTTTTTCTGGCGTGTTAGTGGTATTACTACGGCACCATCACCACAAGCTCTTTGACACTTTGCTCAATCCTCCTTCCTCTACCTCACCACCGCTCCAGCCACCACAGAGAATAAAGTATCGAGAAAAAAGTGTCAAATAATGTTCCCTTTTTTCCTCCTGCAAAATACACACACAAGAAATTGAGAAAATGGATGTGAAAAGTTGAAAGTATGCCTAAATGACAAAAGTACAATGATATTACGTATTATTATTATAGAAAAGTAGGCGGTTTTATTAGAGTCCCTTTCACTATTTTTTTTTATTATTTGACATGAAATGTGTGTTTCTAAACTCGTCGTTGTGCAATGTATCAAAATATAAAATGCTTTTTAATAATATTAATCATCGTAACATGCACATGTTCTCCCCCAATGTTTCCCAATCAAAAAGCCAATTTTTATGATTAAAATGACGACAAGAAGCCCAATTGCCGCGTGTGGTGTATTTATGATGTGTGCCATTTTGTGGGGAAATGTAGCTCTCTGGCGAGTGGTGTGTTAATAAAAATGAAGGGAAGTGCCTGTTCCATTAATAAAATGCTCACTCATCATTGCCATTATTAGTATCCGAACAAAATATATCTATTTCTCATCTCATCCCTCACTTGTATTTTTCGTTTCGAGTGTGTTACCTTTCAGTTTTGTCTTAAAAATAAAGTCATTGATGAGTTTTTTTTATGATTGTCAGAATTTTTACTACTTTTTTTGATGAATGATCGTAACATGCATCCATGATCATAAAGTATAAACTTTAAAAGTTGAATTATTTTAATGGGTTTACTTGTGCAATTAAATTGCCAAATACTTTCACCGGGAAAACTACCTGATTCGCACTGTCCTGCAATTCAAAACTTTTGTTTGTAATAGCCATATAATATGTAACCATACTTGTGCGCCGAATAAAATCCAATTTTATGACTTGTCTTCACTAACCACCCATTCAGCAAACCAAGCCCGTAAAATATATACACACTTTATTTTCACCACCACCACCACCGCCACTACTGCGATCTTCTGTTTTGCTAAAAAGGATTTTCAGTGCCAAAACTGCCATTACTTTATCTTTACCAAAAAAAAGGACTATCTATATCCATAGCAGTTTGACCATGCACACGTCATCAGCAAAGTTTTAGAAGTCAATTTAACAGCATTTTACCCCTTTTTCTGCTTTATCAACATTTTCCCCTAAAAAAATTGCATTGAACACAAAAGTATGTTTAAAATGAAAGTACAGCATACATACATACCCATGTATTTTTTGTCCCTATTTTTTCTGTAGAAAAGAAAATGCGTTAACTACTTCTCTTCCTCTGTTCTCAGTGATCTTGTCTGGATTTTTTTTTCAGCG
>JAITYZ010000003.1:0-14946 GCA_027744595.1 Paronellides praefectus | reverse complement strand
TAACTAATACTCTGCCTCAAAGCCTTAACCCAACAATCCCGTTCCTCCGAATTAAATGCACAGTAAAATGCACACCTACCTTAACACTGGGATTATGCAAACTGGTGTTGAGCATAATAATAGCAAAGGAAAGTACGTAGCAAGTATCGGTGTTGGTGAAAATATCCGGATTATTTTGGCAGTAGCGTTGAGCAAAGCACTCCATCATCCTGTCAATCTTCTGAGCTTCACCCGGCAGACGAAATGACCAGAGAAACTGACGTAGCGCCTGCATCAAAAGTAAACGATTATAACAAAATCCCAACAACCAACCCCATCACAAAAAAACACAAAAAAAAACCCACCTGCACCAGTATGAGATCAGTAAAGTCATGCAACCCAACAAACGTCTTAAGTATCCTCTCATGCGTCCCACTCCTCTCCCCCAAATAATCCCCAATAGCAGTTTTATTGAGCCCCTCCCCCCGATAAAGAAACATTGCAATATCCTGCTCATCATCCTTCTTCAACAGCCCATTCTCCACAAGAAACTCAATCCCTTTCTTCTGATCCATATTAAATTTCTTACACCCCAAACTCATGACCTTCAACCTGTCCTTCTCTTTACTCGAGTTACTACTACTCGTCGTGCTGCTATTACTCCCAAGCACCGTACTACTCGGGATCTTATGTCCATGTTCATGCTCACTATGTTCACTCAGATTGTCTAGTTCAACGTCTGCAAGAGGAACGTCACTTATATGATGAGATGATGATGATGTTGTTGAACGCTGCTGTTGTGCTTGTTGTTGTTGTTGAGTAGATATCAGGTCAGGTGGGGGTGGATCCTCCTTTTGAGAATACAAGAGTTCACGGGATACACTGTCGATTTCGTCTTGAAGCTGCGCTATCTCTTGAAGGAGTTCTGCTTTCCGGGAGCGGATTTGGTCCAGTAGTGCTCTCTCCTGGGAATTTAGGTCTACACAAACAAATTAAACAGAAACATGAAGACTTTCAACATTTAAGAAACGATAAACAAACTAAAATCCACGCTAAATAAAAAACTCACAGTTATTAACCAACTCTTCATCCCCATCCCCTTCAACGCCACTACCACAGCACCACCCACTACTAAAGTACCCTTTCTGACTAACTCTCAACAACTCGTTACTACAAACACTAATACTCCCATCATCATCATCTTCATCGCTCAACTCCTCACTACTACTCCCAACAGCACGATAATCAGTAAAAACAGGCACGTCGTTCAACAGCGTTACCAAATCACTCTGGAAATTCTGGTACGTTTGCAGCTTTGACGCTGAGAATCTAGACACACTGCTCTGCTCGTTCTTTGACATTCTAAACTCACTTGACTAAATAACATGACTATAACATGACTCGAAAAATTATATACTTTTTATTTTTTTAAAGTAATCTTAATCCCTCACATCATGATGTAAATTTTATTCCGTTGGGTTTATTATTCCACACTGTGTGGAGTTTTCAGTACTGTGTGTACACGAGAAAGTAGGACAGGAAGTTATCCCAGATTCCCTTCAAAAACCTCTCCCTGAGAATAACGTACACATAAAAGTACAGAGAAAAATCCGGAGAACCGTGGTACACAAGGGATTTTCCCGTGTGCTGTGCCTTTTCGTATATTTTTACCCGTGCACAGCAGCATGCGATGTACTATCGTCCGTTAATAAATTTCATGGTCTTGTACACGCAACAACGTGAAAACCGCTTTTTCCGTGCATTGGAGAGTAGTAAGCGGAAATTGTTACGTGGGGCTCGTTTTTTTTTGTTACCAAGGGAATGGAGTAGTCTATCACTATTTTTTCATACATTCTGAAACAGCTGCTGATTATTCAGGGTTGGTTTTCGTTGTATGACAGATGGTTAAGTCTTTTGTTATAAACGGGTGTGTAAATGGGGTTCTTGGTTGGATGCCATGGAGAGATTGTATATTATATTTTTATGCTACAGTCCGGTTTTATTTACTTTAGAAAATGTGGTTTTTTTATTATATTACTTATTTGTCAAACGAACGAAAAATGCAGCTGCTGCGCATTTTCTTTTGTGTTTTGATCGGGGTTGGTGATTAATTGGTGGACATGTGATGATGACATTAGGGGGTGGGCTTTTATACATCCTTTTGTTTATTTTTGGTTTATAATGGGGTGAAATGAGACGGGGTTTATGGATTTTTTTTGTTTTAGGGGTTTATAAGAGATTTTTTATTTTGTCTTTTAATTTTACTAGTCATGAGATAATGAATTAATTGACATTACTATACCAAGTACTTAATAACTACTACTTTTGTATGACGTATGAACCCACCTAGGTAGGTGGGAGTGTGGCTCAACATTATACGTGCTAATAGCACGGTGCTATTAATAACATTGACAATGTCAATTTGACATGTCGTTAACTGCTATCCTAATAGGATAATCCTATCATACCTAAACTATACTAACAACTTCCGGTATTAATCCAATTATTACTGTCACAGACATTTGAACTGGATCACATGCAAAAACTTTCAATTGGTCCAGGTTCAGCGAAAAGACTATTGATGTTGATGGCGAGCCAGGACAAAACAAACATTTTAACCCTTTTAGTAAAAACCTGGCCACATTTGTAAGCAGGATTTTGTCGATAACAACAATGGGTTAGGACAACAAAAAATATACACAAAGACTCTTGTACTATACAAACCGACCTTTCATTTTCATATGTTATTCGTTACAGTTGTCAAGATGGCACATTAAAACACTCCATTTAAAAATTAAAATTGACGTTTTCATAACAATAAAATAAAAATGGGTAATATTTTATCTAAAACATTACGGACTTTGATGTTGTTGCAATTTTCCAAAATAAAGGGGTCAAGAAACAAGTTTGCAATGTACATCAATTCAAACACACTTCCTACATTTTGAATACATTCAGAGATTGAAAAGTATTACTTTTTGCTTGTTTCTAAATTTGAAAACAGTACAAATTAACGTGTTAGCAACGAACTGTCATTTAAAAAGTATGGGTTTTTGCACATGGAAACAATTACAGGCTTCTAGTTGGCTGACGCTTTAGGTCGTAATCACATAAAAGCTAATGAGCATGAATTATAACCACATTTGAGTATGAGTTATGTTTGACTGAAACCCCAAAATACTTACCAACAAAAATTTCCAGATAAAAATTGTAAATGAAGGGTGCTTGCACTGACGGTTTGATTGTTAGTTTATAAAAAGATGAACCACCCCCTTCTTACTTGTATTTATATTCTTAAAATTATTGAAGGGTTTGAAAATAATTTATAGTACTATTTCCAATTGGTACGTTATATGCTACCAACCAGCAACCTCTTGTATTTACAAATAATCATGCAAAAGCATCACTGTACTGTAAATCTAAATGTTTTGATTGGTGGATTTGTACTTGGATTTCTAACGTTTCATGGAACAATTTTTAAAAACGCTTTAAAGTTGGAAATCAACATTAAAGGTTTCACTGGTTAAAAACTCAAATGCACAATTAATTGCACACAGTAGTGAAAAGCCAAAAAGGCATGACCGTGAGAAATTAAAACATTTCTCAAAGTGCGTTGTACTAAAAATAAATTACCAATTACCCACCCGATTGTAAAATAGAACTAAAAATGTGACTGTCAAAAAAACGCGACAGGCGTTTGAGCTGCTGCATCATAAAACTAACGCTTCAAATAAATTGCCTGCGTCCAATTAATTATGAATGAAGGTTCAATATTTCCAAACAATAAATGCTTTTAAAAATGAACGATTAATTATTATCATTTTCTTTATGCTTCCAATGAAACCTGACATTTTTATGTCAATTAATTAATTATTGTAAATTCTTTCTTTATGTAGAAATATTTAAAGACGCTTTCCTAAATAATAAACCAAAATCGTTTCTTAATACCTGCAAAATGATACTTTAGCCGTAGTATTCAGTAACCTAATAAACCACACAATCTATGATCTAAGGTAAACAGTTATACTTATACAACTAATTTATTGTTACCGTGACGATTTATCTTAATACTAATCTTGTACATTTTCAATTCGCAACTACGCTACTACTCTTTTTCAAAGCTAGAAATCCTAATCATTCCACCACTTTGTTAATTTTTAAAACCAGTTGGGCGTTTAACGTTTAACACATTTAACATTATCCCATTTATGCACACAAATCAAATTGCACACTTTTAACCCACCAACTAATTTACAAATGGTCACACCAAAAAATAAAGTTTTTACAAATTAGTAAACTCACCCCTCGTGTTATTAATCTGCTGCTGCTGCCCTCCTCCCCCCGACGAATGATGAAACTGTTGATTGTACTGCTGCAAATTCCCTCCACTATTCGTACTCCTCTGCTGCTGCTGTTCTACACTCCCTCCTCCGGCACTCGAAAAATACCCATCGACCTCATCCCCCCTGCCACTACTATTAAACCCAAACCCCCTGTGGAAACACTGTTTCCCCCCTTGCTGCTGCTGCGACTTATTACTAAAACTATTATTTGTTGGAAAGAACATGTGGTTATTATGTTGGTAAGACTGTTGTTGGAACGTATCGTTTGACTGTTGTGTAGGATCGTAGTAACCCTTCGGCGGGGGGAGGGGTACAGACGAATTTGTAGGTGATAACGTCGTGCTTGGACATTTCTGCTGTTGTCCTCCTGAATGTGAGGTGATTGATGAGTTGGGGTGGTGGGTTGATTTGTTTGTCGTGGCGTTATTGTTACCACTTCCGAACGCCATTGCTTAATGATTCATTTTCACTAATTTTTAAACGATTTTTCATTGTCACGTCAATTTTTATTTTTGATAACTTTTTACTTATTATTTCACCACTTTAATTAAAATTAAAAAATCCTCCAATTATACACAACTTTCCATTTCACACAACACCAATCATCATTTAAACTTTAACTGCGCCCAAATAAACCTCAATTTAACCACTGAAACGATATAAAAAATTTATAAATTTAAAATTTAACCCAATTCAACCAATTTATGTTTATGTTTGTAAATTTTTTTGTCAGTTTTTTATTTCAACCCATTCATACTTGGTACAAGATGATCAAGATGGACCAATAGGAAACCTCAGCTGAGTTGTTTATGTTTTCATTCAACCTTCTTTGTTTTCTTGCTTGTGTTTTATTATGCGTAAATACGATCATGATGTGTGCTATGACGTATGCGTGTGGTATGCTGGGAGGTGGAGCTTACACTTGATATTCCACACGAGTGGTATGTTCCTATTTTGCGTACAAGCTATATTGCATGCGAGTGTGTGTTTTTTTAGGTAAAAGTACGCAATTTGACTAATTTGAGTGTTTTCAACCAGAAATGTTTTTGAAAATGTAAATATGACAGTGGCAGGATTTAATTGTGTCAATTAATTAAGCAACTTAATAATACACTAATCTACAAGTTTAAAATTTTAAAAATTGTAGTAAATCTTTTTCGACGAAATTTATGCGTTTCCATGACAACAATTTTATATTTCCCATTTTATGTTCCCTAGAAAACAATCTGAGCTAAAGTTGCTAGAAATTCATGCTTGTGATAAATTCAATAGGACATTGGTATCTTCTTTTTATTTAAATATAGATTGATGCGTAATACTTTAATTGAATTGTTACGTACACAGTCTGAAAATTTCTCTGCGAGAAATTATTTCTCAGAAATATATGATAATTTTTACCCTGAAGAGAGTGCAAAACAAATAATTAAATATCGTCGAAAAAAACTAAACTCTCCCCAAAAAAATCCTCAACAAATAAACTTTATTGAAAACGTCAACAAAACAAAATAAATAAGCACCTAAACCCCCACCCCCAACCCATCTTTTTTCACTTCCCATAAAGACTATCCAACCCCAACCCAACAAAAACGAGCACAGCCCCAACCCACTGCATCCCACTAAGTACATTCCCAAAGAAAAGCACACTAGCAAGAACAGTAAAAAACTTCCTCGTCGTAGTAACAATGGAACAAGGCAAGGGTCCAAAATCAGTAACCATAACGAAAATAAAAAACTGTCCAAGAGCGGAAGCAATAGAAAACGTAAATATCCTCCACACAACATCCGGATGATTAACAACAAAAACGATAAAAGAATAAATCTCGGATGTCATGACAAGCGCGAGCAACGTGTACCCAATACTAAACAAATTCATCATTTTCATCATTACAGCAGAGTTTGGTCTCTGGTTATTAACTCTCATCCGTTCTTGGATCGCTCCAGTTAACCCATCCATCGCCAAAGACATTAAGAGTAGTAGTTCACCTGTCGAAAACACTGCTACAGATTCCTGCGTTTGTGTTTGCTTAGGCTTGTACATAAATAGCCCTATTCCAATCACGATTAGCAGCACGAAAGCGTATTTCCTCAGCGTGTAGCGTCTGTTTGCCAATAAAACTCCAAGTAGCATCACAGGGATTGGCTTGCATGATTTCCCAATCACCTAATAATAATCACGTAACCATAACAATAATTAATACCAAAAATTAACAATTTACTGCTTGACCAATAATGTTAAATTATAATAACCCTCACCTGTGTCGGATACGAAACCCACTGAAGCGCCATGTTACTAGAAACCATGGCGAGAAGATAAGTCAGCGCGCAAACTCCATAAAGCCTATTCTCCACAATCGCATCTGTAGGCTTCTCCCGCTGTACCGTTTGAAGTACTGAAAAAGTACACAAGACATAACTAAATAAAACATCAATTTATATTTAACAACCAAACAATTTGTATAATTATAAAACTCACAGATCTGCGCATAAAAGTAATTGATAAAGCACTGTATAAACACCAGACTCAGAGAAAAAACAAACTTTTCCTCCTGCTGGCTAACAGTCCCATCTTCATTCGTCACAGTCGTCACGTACTTTCCCTTTGTTCTGTAAGATAAATATAATTATTTCCACAATTAAAATCTTTAATCTCCACCCCCCAATTTAAAAAAATAATACATGACATAATCAACAAACTAACATTGCTTCTTGGAGTATCCCATAAAAAAAGAAACAAACAAAAATCCCGAAAGCCGTCCCAAAAAACTTGACAGTTCTGTTCATGATTCCAAGTTTAAAATACGACGACGACCCTAAACTATCCTCCAAAAAAATGCACTTCAAAAATCTCAAACAACCATACGGCAAAACAAACTAATCTAAACACTAAACCCCTTTTTCCCACAATCTCACTATGAACTCTACCCTGATCACATCACAAACCTAAAGTGCCCATTCAGCACATTATTATTATTACCAATACTTAATCTCAAATTAATTTACACTCTTTTTTGACAGCCTCCACAACTAAATTAAATACACGTCAGACAGATAAAAAAAGACTACGGGTCATTTAAAGTAACCTATCACCCGCTGTTTTCTGTTACAATATGCCCCACACGAGTAGTGCTCTGCTGATTTTCTTAAACTAAAAAATGCATGTGCACGTAAAATGGTTAAAAAAATGCACCCAAAAGCAAAATATGAACGTGAACAGATGGGGGAGCTAAACAAGTATAAAATCTCCATAACAACTTTTATACATGTGCTGACTTAACCTACGTTTTGTATAAACAAGACCGTTCTTCTCCGCTCGCTATATACCCACCACAGCTCTCAAGAAAAACAAACCAACCGACAAAAAAAATAACACGAGTCTCCTGAAAAACATTTTATCCGTTTTCCCTGAAAATATTTCTTACCGCAATTTTTAATAACAATAATATTTGGTTTAATCTATTTATTAAACCGAGTGAACTTTAAAATTACAAGTGCTTTTATTTTTATATGTGTATATATACCAGTTAAAAAAAATTAAGTTAAAAATATCAAAATGTCAAACTACACAGAATCCGAGTATTTCAAAACATCAGACGGAAGAAAACGCCCAGCAGGCTCATCATCATTATCACAAGTTCAATTAAAACCGAAAGTATATGAACCAGTGTCACGCGAAGCAACAGAATATATCAAAGAAATGTTGAGCAAACGAAACACCAGGTCATTCGGAAAGGAGCTTCAGGTCAAGACCCTTTCAGAACTACAGAAAAACAACGGGAATCTGCTGAGTTTCTACAAAAAACCCAACCCGAACGAGAGGTTATGGAACCCAAGCCCTAGTAAAAAACCGAGATCGAATAAAGAGTACAGCGACGACAACGTGAAGGAGCGCTTGAAAAAACTAAGTTCCGTTAGTGTAACACAAGTGAAGAGAGAGGAACCACCATCCTGGGGAGATGATGATGATGGCGATAAAGAGGTAAGTGTGTAAATTTTACACAGTACATTTTACACTGTAAAAGCACTAAAAAAACATTCACAGATGTTAACCTACCATAAAACTATAATAATTTAATTAAAATCCACAGAACACAACATCCCGCTACTTCCCGCCCAAACCCGACTGCCCAGTAATAATCCCATACACCAAAAACCAAGAAACATCCCGATCCTCCGACCTCAACAACAGCTTCACAGAAAAAATCTCAAACCTGGAAATTGGAAATCTAAACGATTCCATCACCTCCACCCCACCACCACCAACCCCATCACCCACAACTTCTCTCATAATATCTCCATCCCCTCAAGAAAACGAGTGTACGTTAAATAACCAGTCAGTAGACAACTGGGTAGAAACGCTTGACCCAGACTACGCTTACATAACCGAGATACTAAACTACTGGCACACGTTAGAAGTATCACACAAGGTTAATCCAAATTACATGGGGAAGCAGAAGGAGATTAGTTTTAAAATGAGGACTATACTCGTCGACTGGTTAGTTGAGGTCGTTGAAGAGTACCAAATCGGGGAGGCAACTCTACACAGGTGTATCCAGTTTGTTGACAGGTCAGTTTTGATAATACATAATCTAATTATACATAAACATGAAAAGTTAAAATAACATTCAATTTTAAAACTACAGATTCCTCTCAAAACTGCAAATCTCAAGAAGCAACCTCCAACTCCTCGGAACAACATGCCTATTCATAGCGTGCAAAGTAGAAGAGATCCACCCACCCGACACCGGAGACCTAATCTACATAACCGACAACACGTACACGAAACCCCAACTCTTAAAAATGGAATGCCTTGTCCTCTCCGTCCTCGACTTTGACCTTTTAACCCCAACACCCCACGAATTCACCGAATATTTTTCAAACACGCTCCAACTGTCCCCAACATCAAAACGATGCAGCCACTACATCATCGAACTAACGCTACTCTACGGAGAAAAGTTCCTGAGATATAGCGGTAGCGTGATAGCGTTAGCAGCCTGCTACGTCTCAATCCGTTGTTGTGGAGACACCCAAATGAACTCTTCTTCAAACAAGCCAGAGAACAAAGGAACACTTTCAGAGGTACTCGGAAGAGTTAAAAGATTAAACCCGACAACCGAATACAAGAAAATTATTGAACAGGTTGTTAGTGACGTGTACTTTACACTCCTCAGCGTCAGCAGCACCACCTCAACCCAATCCAACAACTCTGTTTGTACAAAATACAAACAGTTCCAGGATCAAAAGTTTCTTGTTGCCGTTGCCTCTTCTGCTGCATGCTCATCACTCTGGTTGCATTTCACTTGATATTATATGCATGTCATAATTAACTGTTTATTTAGTGTGTAGAAAAATAAGTTGTTAAAAAAAATATTACGAATTATTACCAAAATTTTCCAAGAATAAACTCCCGTATTTTTATTTATTTTTCCAACAAATCTCGTGTAAACACATCCGCCGCGATAACGATAATTTGTTTCTACAATTTGTTACGTAACTCTAATAGAAAAAAAACATACATACGTTAAAGGCCAAGTGTCAAGGGATTCATTTTTCCTTGGTACAAATTGTCAAGTTATTAAGTCAAGAGAAATTAATTTTAAACAAAAAAAAAAGATTCAACATTTGAAAAAAAAATATTCACGCACTAAACAATACACACACGCATAATATTATATATATATGATTATATAAAGGCATTTTTTGTCGTCACAATGCATTGATTGGTTCTTATAATTCCATTTGGAATTGCTCATCGGTTGGTACGATAGGTGGGGGGGTGATTGATTGGTCGGATTTTGGTGGCGTTGTCGAAGGAGCTGTTTATTTTGGGTAAAAAGTATTTTGTTTTTAAGAATTTTTGTGAATTAATGTGATTTTACAAATTACAAAAAATGCATATATAGTTTTGTTTATGCTTACGTTTCAAAAGCTCTTTTGTGCTATCCTGAATCAACTTGGAAGGTGAGATGGAAGGCGACGTGGTCAGACCCGGAATCATTGGAATATTTGCAGGTGGTGTTCTAGCCATCGGGGAATTGCGTAGTTGCATCAGGAATGCACGCTCGTACACGATGCGGGTGCCTAATCATTGTAAATTGTGCTTTTAACTATACACGAATATATTTTAACAAAATAAATAGTAAAGATATAAATAAATATATACTCACCCCCTGGAGTAGTAGAGTAAATGGTCCCACCCGGGGTGGTAGAATACTCATTAGGCAGCTGACTGGCATTCGTGATAGTTATACGCCTTGGGATAGCTTGGCTCTGGGTCACCTGACGGGCTACTGGACTTGCGCTCATTGTCACTGGAGAAAATATATACAAAAAACCACACAGATGTTACTAAACAATGAAGCGTGTGGTGATTTAAAAAAATAAAATGCCGACACCAACGCAACAAAAAATTATAACTAGTTTGTGTAGTAAACTCACCTCCGCGTAAAACCCAAACAAAAAGACTACAAAAAAAATTATTAATTGAGCAAAAAATTTCCGAAAAGACCGAAAATTATTAAACACCCGTTTTTGTCCCGAACAAAAAGTTAAATAAAAAAAAGTAGTTGAAAATAAAAATATGTGTGGAAGAACTAGGAGACCTTGGTATGTTAATCTACACTACACTACTGCTACGACGGAGTTTGAAATGTACGTATCAACCATAAAAGTTGTCCAGAGAGAAGAGATGAGGATGGATGGATGATGATTAGTTGAAAAAGATGAGAAAGAAAAAACAAGAGTGTATTTACAACAACGTAGTTTGTTTGAAGAGTCTCTAGTGCTTTAGTCGAATGAGAGGAGCATCGTGCGTTTTTACTAGATTTTTTTTTGTTGTTGTTGTAGGTTTGTAGTATTGCGAGGTATTGGGGTAATAGAGGTGAGCTGGTTTTTCGTGGTGGTATGGTGTGGTGTATTGTTGGTGGATATTGTTTTTGCGTGTGTGTAATCGGTGGGATGTCTGTCTGTATTTTTATCTGTGCGTGGGTGGTGGGTTACAGGTTTAATGGGATAACACAAAAAAATATATATTTCATTTTGAACGGTTATTTAAAAGGCAGGGGAAATTAAATGCAAAACTGAGGCTAATTAAGAGGGAGTATTTCAATGAAAGGGACGTCATCTCTACACAACCCAGTATATATAACATTACTTGAATGTAAGAGAAAATTTATGATTAGAAAAACAATATGAATATGAAATAAGGTGCACGAGAACAATAAATTGCTTCAATTGAATATCATGATAAACGATATTTTAGGACATGATATTTTACTTAACGATTAGGCTAGTAACTGTGGGTAATAAAATGTTTAAAATCATAAGATCTCAGTGATTAATGAACACAAAACGCCAAAAGTTGATGTTTAACAATTTGATAATTAGTATTTTGAAACCTTTCGTATATATTCACTAATTTGAATAATATATTTATTAAGCCAAAGTCATGTTATTGATCCCGCTCCATAACTACACCGATCTAAAAAAAACACTATAATACATCCATTCCATAGACAAAAAAAGTCATCGTGACTTATCGCATGTGCGTAATAAAAACATCCAGCCAGAGAGACACTTTTCAGTAGTATAGCAACAGCATCCATGTAAACCCACTGTTCATCAAACACGATATCAAAAAATGCCCAACGCTGCAGCAGCGCCATGCCATGCAATGCAACCTACCACAAACTCTCTCCAAACAACAATCTACACAAAGTATGAACAACCCCATACAACAAAAATAAAATATCACCATGAAAAAAACCTGAACGCAAAAGCACACAAAAGCACGAGACGAAACAGCAGCAGCACAAAGAAACAAAACATTCCGCATATTATCCACACATCAAACAAAAACTCACTAGTCGTTCCTCTTTTTCCTTACTCGTCGTCGTCGTCATGTTGATTACCATACACCTTCCTTTCTTCTCCAAAATCCATCCCGCTGTTGCTTTACTACACTACTTGTTTTTCAACAAACTACGCTGTATTTTTTTTTCTCGGTCTCGTCCGTCGCGGTCTCATTATCATTCGGGAGGAGAGGATGGATACAACCTATCGTGTAGGTTACCTAGTTGGGTTGTTAGGAAGCTCTTTTTTTCATGGGATTAACATTTTTTTACAGACTTTGTAATTTTATAAGAGAGGTAGATGTATTAACATTTTTTTCATGATGGAGACATTCCGAGAAGAAGAAAAAAAAGCACGCATTATATTATCGTGTACAAACTTTAGTACGTAGATCATCGAATGATCCAAAAAAAAATTCAAATCAATTTGAGGAATCCGTAATTTGAAATGCAAAAATTGAATACTTATTATAGTATCGTACAAATTTTAGTACGTAGATCATCGAATGATCCAAAAAAAAATTCAAATCAATTTGAGGAATCCGTAATTTGAAATGCAAAAATTGAATACTTGAACGGAAATGATGATGATAACGTATTTTAGCATAAACCCCATGAAAAATCGCTAAAAACTACATTATGCCAGTCAAAAATCACGACATGATCGATTTCATAAACTGCGTTTTAGCGTGATTTTTCTAGACAGCACGTGCGAATATAGAAGAACATATTTTGAGAAAATGAGGCTTGTTGCAATATCCAACAAGTTGTAAAATATGCTCACAAGTTTGAGAATTTTACTTTTTTTTTTGTAGATTTCCATGCCATATTGATGATAACCGATTCAAATTGTATATGTGAAATAATAGGTGAAGATGCGCAATTGGCAATTTGTTGTCTTGGGGATTTTCTCTGTTGTCGATTGTGGAATAAATTTTAAAATATGACACTTAAAAAATTTCATGAAAACTTTTTTTTAAACTAAAACCAAAATAACTCTTTTTACGCACGCAACGCAACGCAACACACCGACCAAATAGGCATCTATTTTAGATAACCATGGCAATATATGTAAATTAAACCTCCATATAAACAATTAAGTAAGATGATTAAAAAATCCCGATAACCAGTTTATTCAACAAACGTTTTTTTTACACACGACGAGCACCTTTTTACACAACTCTGTCCAACTATCCTCCCACCAAATACAAAAAAAGAAACAATTTCCCCAGAAAAAAAAGCACAATAAATTTGTCTCCTCTCATCATAAATACAAAATCCCCTCCACGAAAAATTGTAAAAGCAGTCAATAAATTGTAAAAAGTCTTGGCCACGAAACAAATGACTTCCTCCTTCACTTCATCAACCCCAAAATACTATCAATAATCTCATCACACCGTGGACTAGCAGTCCCCTTCAATTCTCCCGGATTAGGTCCAACCATCTTGATAAGATTCGGCACTTCACCTCTCGCCAGCTGGCAGCACCTCAACAACGCCTTGAGACCTCTCCAGCAGAGTGGTTCTGGCACTGACGGCTGCTTCTCTGATAAAAACTGGAGGATCGCCATGGCTATCTCTACTGCCACGTCGTCGAAAACCTGTTTATGTTTTTATAATCGTTGTTTTGTGGTGGGTTGTTGTGGGTGTGTGTTTGTTTTTTTGTTGGGTACAAGAAAAAAACGTTCCTTTAGACATTATTCAAAACATTATTCCCATATATATCTTTAAACTAAACTATAATACACATTCTACACATGCATTTATTAATCAAAAAATACCATGGCAATGACAACACAAACAACCAACCATCCCAAAATTCTCACCTTCGATTTCGATTCTTTAGGCAGTATAGCCCGTATACTAGTAGTAACCCCAAGACGCTTTTTTATAACAACAAACAAATTAGTAAAAAAACACAAAATAATCCATTCCAAAAAAAACAAACCCCGCAGCAGGAGCAGCACAAAAACAAACAAACAAACATGACCTGTGAAACGAAAACAATTAAGACCGGATTTAAAAAATGAACAAAAAATCACAACTGACCGCAGTTTTTACCTCCTTGATAACCATATTGTACACAAGGGCAGAGCCAACATCCCTCAACTCTTTAGACAAGAGCGCATGAACAGCGACTTTAGTCGTCACGCGGATGTTACTCGTCACGGATACCGGGGAGTTTGGACCAAATCCTGTCGTTTCCCACTCGGAAATGTACCTAATACACGAACATAATTGTCATATATTCACCAATGGTGAATCACCATGGTAACTATAACGACGCATGTCGCATATATAATATGGAAAAAAATATATAAAACTTACAGCAACCACTCCGAAGTACTCAAATTCTCAAACAAATTACAAAGCAAGAGGGCAACCCCTTCCTGACACCCAAGCGGCAACTGATCAATATTATTAGCGTATCTCATGATGATATGATCTCTCCTATCCTGATGCAACACCAGGATAACGTCGTCCTTGGTAACAGCAATCCAAGCGAGTACTTTCAAGCAGTAAACCCTCGCATCATCCTGTATATTTGAATCATTGAGGAGTATCCTCCCAATCAACCCAAGAAAATCATCGCTGAGTACCCATGACCCTTCGTCTCCAAGGCAATACTCTCTAAGCTCCTTGAGACATCTCATCTCCTCCTCATTAAGATCTATGGTGTGAAGCGACTGCTCCAGATTATCAAGTAATTCCTCCGGGGTGTTGCACACGTCCCTATTCAATAAAAACAAAATTCAATAATCCAATTTCCAAGACAAC
>JAITYZ010000002.1:0-20750 GCA_027744595.1 Paronellides praefectus | reverse complement strand
GCATCTTTCTCATGCCGACCGAGGCCCATGGTGCGTTTGTTCTTGTGATAGTCTGCCGATAAAAAAAAGTTATCATCTGTACTACGGATTCCGTAGACATTCTATATACTATACATACATATGATATGCATACCTGCGTACATAGGTATGTCTGGCATTATCATAAAAAATGCTACAACAATTTTATTTTAATTATAATTTTTATGGATGTTATTCAACTTGTGTTATCTTATAATGGCATCTGTATACTCCTTACAATGGCGTACAAAATTCCAACAGGTTTTTTTTTGATAAAATAGGAACACTTTCATAACATTCCGGTAATAAGCGAATGCATATAATATGCCCATTCTCAAAAAAATGAAAGGTAATCAAATATACATTAAATTTTTTTCTTCAATTTTTTTTTGTTTCTTCGTTTTTCACAAAAGTGACGGCGTACGGATTCTCATAAAATATTGGAGAAAAAGTATACATATTATTGTATTACGAAAAAGAGGGGAAAAATGGTAAAACACGCTTCAATCCAATCGCAAAAGAAAGACTACACGCTATCAAATGTTTAGCTTTATAGGTACACACACACGGTGCATTTTCACATGAAATGCGACAGTACTAAATTTTCTCTATATTATTATGTAGGTATTCTATTTTCTACCAAAATGCTCTTCTATGTATGTATTCATTCATGCATGGAATAACGATGAAAGTAGAGGAAAACCTGTAAATATGTAGATTTATGCAGTCAAATGATGGTAGTAGAGTCAGTATGAAAGAAAATGTTGGATCTTGTTACGATTTTGATTGAACACAACAAAAAAATAGAATAAAAAAGTAAACTAAGAGATTTTTTTTTGTCTAGTTTTGGAATTCTGAAGAAAAGAAGAATAGGAAAACGAAGACAACGTTGTTGAATATTATATTGCGTTTGTAACATTAAATTGACGTAAGTCGATGCGTGTGTTGGTTTACTGAGCTGGTACACACGCAGTAACTTTAGCGAGCTACAACAGTGCATATTATAGTAGATCTCTGTACTTGAAAAAACATATGTATATCGTATGTACATTGTATAATATAGTCATGGATCTAAATCTAGAGTCGTCTGTTACATGGCTCTATTTTTTATACAGCAAGATGGCGAATAATATTTATGCTGAAAAAGTGAAGCCATATGAGTTCCGTCCTTCTTCCATTCAACCTAGCAGGGACCCAAACGGAACTAGCGATCATACACAGTGCTGTGCAGTATTATTTATTATGATTATGATATTGAATGATATATTCATGTTATCTGTGGGGATGTATGTATGTACGGATGACGGCAAAGTGAAAGCGGAAGAAACAATGACATGCTAATGCATGGTTTGTAAAATACATGAACCTTTTTTCCCTTTACATAACATTATCATGGTTGAGCGAATGACAAAAAAAGTAAGGAAACTACTGCTATACAACATATGTATATGTAAATGCTGTGTATCCCTCCATTGACGGAAGTAACAAAATGGAAGATGGATGGATAAATGGAAAGATGTAAAATAAGCAGAGTAAAAAGCATAATAATATTAATAATAATAATAGTTGGTTGAACCTACGTCAGCAAGGGACCAATATTTATTCCTGGTCCCTGGAAAGAAAAGTGATATTTTGCAGAGATAATAAGATAAATATTATGCTTCAGCAGAGTCATTCAGTAAACTACTGTGAAATGCTACAGAAAATTGCCATCAAAATGATATGACTTGATATACCCACACATTCCTACTCAGTTTTTTACCCTCTCTCTAATAATAAGCTTCATCATTTCGTGCTAACTTGATAAATCAACCAGCACCACCACCACCACTACCAGCAGCACATAAGCAGCTAAAATCAAACAACATAGATTCATATAAAGGAGCGCTTTCAGAGCTGTGCAAGCAAACTTCCTTGGTATTCAAACCAAGTTTATATTTCACTCTTTTTTTGGGAGAAAGGAGAAAGGTTGCTATTTTTCTATTCAATCCGTTTCTGTTTCCTTCCCAGAGACATGTCATTATACTCCATTATCTTTTTCATTGTTGTATCAGTCATACATAGCATACACAGAGAATATAACGTAAAAGCACAAATTAGATTTTTTTTGCCTGTTCCGCCTCGTTCTTCTTTGTGTTTGTGGTAGCGCGTGTGTGTATGTGTGCGCGATGCTGTGTAAGGTGTCGAGTGTCGACCTTCTGCTACTCAGAAAGATTATCATGGGAGCATCATCATTTTTCTCTCTATATATTGCCGTGTTATAGAGAGCGACAGGCACGTAGCAAGCTTTATATTGCACACTTGTATTTTAGTAGCTTGCTTTTGCTGCATGACCCGATCTTTGTAAGATAGGTAATATGATTCTAGTCAGAGAAAATGTCGTAATTTATTTTCTCCTTCGACTCGTATTTATTTACTTCGGAGCAAATACTTTGTGTATGTGTGGTTGGATGACATTATCAACATAAGAATGACACAGTCAGCATGTCTGTATTTATTTATTTATTTACTTTACCCCTATTCTCTGTGGCCGTACTTGACTATCAGAGTTTTCTCACGAGTGGCAGCATGAGGGAAGGAGAGAGAGAGAGAGAGAGAAAAAAAACTTGAAAAGGAGAAAATGTACACAAAAACGAATGGAACTCTTGACTTTATCAGATTGAATGGGATTCAGTGATTACCACCACAATAGCAATACTTTTCTCTTTCATTATTTCCGTATTACATTCTAGTTGTGTAGCAGTTTATCTGTTTTTTATCCTATCTATTCTTACTAGACATATGTATGTTACAAAAAAAGTATTGCTACTCCAAACAGAACTCATTCCCTTCCCACTTCTTCTTACTTTCATTCCGACAAGCTACGGATCAAACGGTGTGGGATTAATCAAGCATGAAATCTAATCGACAGCTCTTGAGCTATTCTTCTTGCATGCCTTGGATGATATAACCAAGAAAAACTACATCACATCATCCTACATTAGCTATGTATTAGCTACGTTTAGTTCTACTCATTGTGTATATACTAGTTATGCATGTACTCGTCTGTAAACCCAAAGTTTTTTTGTTACACCACCGGGAAGACCAGAATGAAACCAGGAAAAAGAAAGAATATATGTAGGAAATATATGTTGGAACGATTAGGTTGCTACTGTGTGCGCTGGTGGCAGAGTACTCACAATTAGTGTGCATTTTGTGTGCCTCTGTTTTTATATGAACCTGCCGCAGCAGCAACCAACGGAAGCGATATTGATTTTCATCTGGTTGTTTAAGTGTTTACATGTGTACCATGCTTTTAGCACAAACACATACAAACGCACACACACACACAAAGAAGACTCAACAATTACTGTCAGCTCAAGTAAAAATGACCAATCAGTTTTTCATAGACTTTACCATTCTTTCATGAAGTTGGCTATTTATCTGTAGCATTCAAAGATACAAGCACAGACAATCAGAATACGCTGTACACAATGCAGAGTGTATACCCTCATGATCATATAAATAGTCTTCACGTTGCCTTGTACCGTAGAAAAACAATGAGAGTATCGCAAAGTTTGTATGTAGACATGTACGTGTACCAATAATAACAAAAGGAGAAAGTAACCTCTTTTATCAGAAATGGGCATGCAAGTTAGCAAAATCAGGAAGAACAGGGAAAGGATGAGTTGCTAAAAATAGGACAAAACGCACACGGAAGTAAACCCAGTGGATATGTTATGTGCTTGATACGGAATACGAAATTGATATGTATGTACATATGTAGGTATAGTAGGTAGGTACATATTTAAAAAACGGTACTAGATACATAAATTAAAATGCCTACATACTACAAACATATGTATTCCAAAATATACGTGCATGATACATTCATGGATTCAGCTGTTAAAAGTAATTCATTTTCCCTAATTTTCCCTTTTTGGTTCTCACTCAAAGTCTCTCATTTTCCCCTTTCGTGATAAACACACATCCACATCACCACCGCATTGTTTTAATAAGGCAAAGCTGTAGGGAACCGAGGCGGAATTTATTTTTAGGAAAACATCATCAAATCTAGTGGTACATATATAAACAAACGTGTAGTCAGTCTAACAACAAACCACTTAAGTAGGATGGCTGGTAGTCTTAGGGAAAAAAATGGAAACGAGAGGGATAAATAAATAAGTGGCAAAGCTATGCCTTTTTATGCTTAATGATTTTATTATATACACATTTGATGCGCCATTGTGATCTACGTAGTTGTGAGATTGACGATGATGATGGTAGCAATTCAACTATTATTTTTTATACATTTTTTAGTATTTCCAGGTAATGGGCATGCTACGAAATCGGTACACAATACAATGTATAGTGCATACAATCAATACATCATTTGTAGTAGTCCAGTCAGGCAAAAGTGGTGAACAAACTCTTTGCCTGAAAAAGTCACCTGACTCACTCTTCCTCTGCTAATCTGAAATTCTTCTGGGGAAAACGTGGACGCAAAATGTTGTTATCAGCGTCATTGAGCAGTGTGTGGGTTAGCACAAGAATCATGCTTGGTTTAAGAGAGATTTTGGCTAATATTCAAAGCTCTTGTGCCTAAATGTTTTGTGACCATACAGGATGTTAAACCGGGCGTAACGCTTATTACCTAGCTCCGTACATAATATTTAAGTAAATTGAACACTGACGCTGACGATAGAAAAATATAAAAGCTTCTTGATTGTCAAAATATGGATGCATAATATTTACTCCATTCCCCATCACCACCGCCGCGCCACCACTCAACTCTCATACGCCCTCATATTTTTTCCACCATACCAGTAATAATGCTAATGGTGGGGGTGGAAAAGGAAAACGTCAACTTTCTTCCGGTCTGATTTTTGTGAAAAATCATTTGTTGTTACCTACAAAAAGTAAAGTAGGTTAAGGCTAAATTTAGCATCGAGTACAAAGTGGCATATATACTCGACATGTTGTATATCATGAATCATGTCATCGTATCACGCGTCGAGTTAACTTGTGTGTGTGTGTGTCAGTAGCAAATGGGCTCGTATATCTGCATAAAGGTGTGTATTCCTGAAATTAGTTTTTTGGCAAAAGAGAAAAAAATGACCATGTCAGAAAGGTATGCATCGTATTATAGGTATACAATATTTCATAAAATACCTAAATATTATAGCAAACGTAATAAAGTATGAAGGTATATAGTTATAGCTTGCAGAAAAAAAGGCTCATAATATTTTACGCCTTTTCATGTCATGCATATAGTTTCATGATCTACCAACTTTCATCACGTAGCAATTTAGTTTTTTCTAACATTGACTTTGTTGGCTAAGAAATACATAATGCATATAGGCAAATAGGCTTATGTTTGTCTCTGGGCCTTTCAGAACACCCGCTGTGCACGAGAAGGTCGTAGTATTGATGTAACAACTAAAACACGATGCGACTGGAAGAAAAGTGATATTCTTTGGTGCATTCATTCATGCCGTTCTTGCATGATTCTATCAAAACTAGCGTGCGATTTTTGGTCTTTTATATACGACATTTTACAGCTAAAACACTGCGATATGCTGAAACGAAGTTATTGGTCTTGTCCTTTCTCCTTATTTAGGTATTGTGTGTATTTTGATGATCTTTACGGAGTTATTTTACTTTACCACACATGTTTAGGAAAAACCGTTAAAAAACATGTAAAATGTCAATATTGTTGATAAATGACACTACAAATGAACTATATATTATGGCAGTATTTTACGTTTAAAATTCATAATGTAAAAGTTGACAGGACACAAATAATACATGACTCAATATTTCTTGTGATATTATGCATAAATATGCTACAAGTGCATCTATTGGTTAATCAAATTTTTCTCTCTCCATTTCTTCATAAAGTATGTTTTCATGTAGCCCTGCTACTAATAAGACAAGACATCAAAAATGACTACAGCCGTCGCAGCTGAAGTTGCTTTTACTTTCTCCGTTTTGAGCAAAGTGCAGTGGCGGATTTCCTCTGTATCGTTTTTCGGTTTTCCCTTTCCAAAAGTGGAAATATGCGGGCTTTTTACTATCCCTGTATCTTTGTGCACATTACATATAGTAGTATTTTTTACTAGTGTTTGCTATGTGTTTGTGCAGAAAAGAGGAGAGAAGGAGCAGAAGAAAGAGAACTAGTTTTGGTCAAGTCAAGTGTAACATCAACAAAAACTTTATGTTCCTTTTCTTCTATTCTCCACATACCATCTTGTAAGCAGACGTTTACACACAGAGAAAGAAAAGGAGTATTTTTTGGAGGAAAAAATAGTAAGGGGCTATACTAATAAAAAGACGCAAAAAGCATGAACGCAACAGAGGTCAAGCCATCCATGGTACACGCATTATACCTATATATTATGTACATGCAATCTAAAAAAAAGTATACAGTAGGTTGAGAAAAAGGTTACAGTTTTTACTTGCGATGTACAGTTATGTGGATAGTGCGACAACAACAATAAATATTCCTTTTGTGTTACATCCTTTTCATATTGAATTGAAATTCTAAAATCACACTGACGATAAAAGACATGGAATTTCAAATTCATTAAGACATCAGACATGTCACGTCACATCTTACTTATGTGTGTAGCCTTCAACACTGGACTTTAGATTTTATATATATTTGCCAAAACAGATCACTTGATAACACAAGTCAGATTTTATTTTGATAAGTTTTGGAAAATCATACAGATTGCTCGTTTTACTATATTGGAACACTCCTACTCTTTGCTCTTTTCATATTTTTTTTTGGAAGGAAATTCTTTCGGAGCTCTAGATGTACACATTTATGTGCTATATTATTCACATTTATATACGTGTAAAGATTTTAGATGGATTATTTGCTTTAAAAGTCTCTATAATAGGCAATTTTAGTCTACTTCTGGGGGTACTTTCAACTTTTTCCCTTTGCGCTTTATCTCATGCACTACTCATTTTGCTCTTTTATACTTTGTGTGTGTGGGGGGGGGGGAAAGGGAAGGAAAAAATAAGGAAGACAAATTTTTGCTCTTCAGTGAAGCAGAAAGATTTTCATTCATACACAGTAACAGTAGTAGTGGTGGTGGTAGCATCACAAAGCTTAAAAAGTACCTTTCACTATTTGGACGATCTAGATTGTTCAAATATAAGCCTTTCATTTCTCTCTCTATTCCCTTTCGGTTCTATAGGTTTTTCATATTGCAATAATATGGTTTTTTTGAAGAAAAAAAAAGAAAGAAGGAAGCAAGAAGTGGTCCATTGGAAGCTAGCATCAACGGTGGTGGTAGAAGTACCATCATAACCGGCCAAAAGATATCTTGTCAAGCTGTTTCCAAGCACTATTGCTGCCTCGTAAAAGGCTCATTCACTTGTGAAATCTCTGCAATAGTTTGTCTGAGGCCAAGAAGAAGATTGTTCGAGTGGCCAAAACGGTCATATATAAATAATGTATATAAATTTTATATATGATAAAAATAGGTATATAGTTTCTTTCCAAACGTAGGTATAATATTATTATATAAATGTGCATATATTTTTATTTAAACCGTGTATGTTTGTAAGTTGCCAATATATTTATGCAAGCTGTAGAGAAGCATGCAATATTTGCGCTAACAGTTATTATGGGAATTCCTTTCTGATGCCAAATTACATTGCGACAACTAAAATATTATGCATTTTGGACTTCATTATGTCAAATGTGTTGATTCTGATGTTTAAATTATTTTTACTGCTCTGCGATTAGGAATTGAATATGTATGTTTATGACAAGACGAGATACTTTGAGAGAGCGTTAAAATAGGAATTTAGTATGTTTTTTTTGTAAAAAAAAGTGTTAAGTAATGCAAGGAAACTGAGTGAATATTACATATTCTATGTTATGTGTTGTGTGTCTGTGTTTGTGAGAAAGTTAATGTGTTGTGTGTTGTTCTCTTTGTGAATTTTTAACATAACTTTTAGGCGTGTTTTTCAATACAGAAACTCCATTATGGCTCTTACTACACATCGCGCCGATCAAAAACGAGCGCGATGTGGTCGTGCTCTTCCTTCTTACCTTTCGCGACATTACTGCCCTCAAGCAACCCATCGAGGCCGAGGTTAGGTTACTTTGTATATTATGCTATTCTACGTATATATAAAATGAAAGGTTTTCGTGTAAATGGTTAAGTATAGATCCGGAGTCATTGTGGTCCGCATCCTAATTGTGGTCGGGGTCCATTCGGAACAGAGGTTTGTTGTCCGGATCATTGTGATCTAGAACTATTGTGGTCCCGATCCTAACACCCTATAAAATATATATGTATAATAATAAAGCATTAAATAACTAATCGGAATCATCTATTGTGACAAGTGTAGGCTCCACTGCATGAGTCCTATTCCGCTTTCTGGAAGGGGCGGGTTCTTCAAATCCAATGTTATATGATATATTTTCGCCTGAGCAAATGGTGGCAAAGGCACCCAGTGTTGGAAATCAGCCTCGTTGTTGTCACTAAATTTTAGACTCTAAATAAATCAATTTCAATTTCTGCTTTCTTGGACTTTACTCTGTCTTCATAGTGTACCAGATAAGCTTTTCATCAATTTTCTAGGTCATTCATACTTTTCAGACTTCACCATTTACATGAAGACCTTGCATGTCCTATCATGTGTACTAACTATGTCTTGGTTATTTCAGGGGTCACAACGACAAGAGGATTTTCATTGCCACTGGAAAATTAGTCCATGTTGGTTGGGTGTTGTTTTCCAGGACTCGAAGGGGACGAGTACGCTTTACAGTACGTCTTTTATATATAACCTCCTGTTGACTTGAACAATATTGTAAAATGATTGTGTCACAGCACCAACATTAAAATGATTGAATTTATACATCTTTTTTTTTACTAATTTACGTTTCATACAGGTCTCAGCAAATTCGCAAAACTCGCTCGTTCCGTTACCCGCAGTCGTTCAGTCCTTGCCTCACAATTTTCGTCGCATATCCCTGTAGTAAAGGAGACTTCCAAACAGTCCAATCTTGCTCATGTATGTTTACTACAACAATAAATTTATTTGAACATTTGTTACACATGACTTATTGTTCAATAAGTTCTGTGAAGATTAAGAACATCCAAGTATTGAAATCGTAATGACTTAAAAATGTATATTTTTCTTTTCTGTTCTTAATTATTTCTCTCTCGTTTCATGACTGGGTGGGTGAAATGACAGCAGATGATGAGCCTGAATGCCGATGTCTTGCCGCAGTATCGTCAAGAAGCACCAAAGACGCCTCCTCACATACTTCTCCATTATTGTGCCTTCAAAGTAATTGTTGCAAATAGTTAGTATTGGAAAAATAACGAGATGACTTGAACTGTATTATTTACTTAAGAGCATTGCATACAATTTCGTGGCATTATCTCAAGTCATCTCGAAATCAATCCTTCTGGCTAACTGTACTCGTATATAAATTCTAATGCAATGTTTTTTCCTTCAAGGCGATATGGGATTGGGTAATTCTCTGCCTGACTTTCTACACAGCTATAATGGTGCGTTATGCAATTAATACAAAACTGCGTTGAGGTCACATTAAAAATTGAGATGTTAATGATTAAAGTTAATTTATTTTGTCTCTTACTCGTTTTTTCCCTAGGTGCCCTACAACGTTGCCTTTAAGAACAAGACATCAGAGGATGTGAGTCTCCTCGTCGTCGACTCCATTGTGGATGTCATCTTTTTCATTGATATAGTTCTCAATTTTCATACTACTTTTGTGGGACCTGGCGGTGAGGTTGTTTCCGAACCCAAAGTTATCCGCATGAATTATTTTAAGTCTTGGTTCCTCATTGATCTCCTCTCTTGCCTTCCTTACGACGTGTTCAACGCATTCGACCATGATGAAGACGTAAGTTCTTTTTTACTTTTTTTTTTTTTTTTTTTTTTTACAAAAGAACGCTTCTCGCCTTGTACTCTGCCTTTGCCGCTATACTCTCTTTCCCTCGCTTTTAGGTACTTTGACGGGCTTCTTTCTCGTATGCGCATATTATAACATCTTGTTCCTTTTTAGCTCTTTTCTCATACTTTCTTTTGACATAGTTCACAAGTGAGCATATAAGTCTTTGCTTGCCCTAATTATTCATGGCATGTTTGACACGTCTGCACATCCATTCACTGCCACATAACATATTTACTTCAAAAAAAAATATTTACTCTTCTATCCGGGAAAAGGATCATACACATTATGCCATCATATAAATACACACGTATAAAGTTGTGTATAATAGGTATACACTGTATATTAAACAGTGTACTTACATGTCTGTATTGTTTCATAATTTATTCCTTTTGACAAACTAATGACTTAAATACGCAAACTATTAAGATTTTATTATGTGCCACTATGTCAGCGTATAGACTTTATATATTTTTTACACTAAACTCAAAAGGTCCTTTTTCTAAATGTCAAATTTCCTTTGAAACCTCCTTTTCTTCTTTGAGTGCAGTCTCTTTTATTTTTTGCGCATAATAACATGTTGTTTGAAATGGAATTCGTGCCAACTCCTTTGTTTTGTACTTTTGGGTAAATAATATGGTAATTTGTTTTGAAACTTATGATCAAATCAAATTAATCCATTTGGACTTTTAAATTCCTATTAAAATTATACATATTATTATAAATTGTAATTTTAAAACTAAAATTATCCAATCGTTTCTCAAAGTGAAAAAGAATGAGGATGGTTATTATTCTCAAACTTATAATATTATAGTAATTTTATTCATACGTTACACGTGCAGACTAAAAAGTTTTGCTGTTTTGCAACTTGTGGTGCAAAGTTGGTTCACTTTGCTACTATATTGTGTGTTAATGTCCCCAACTCTGTTTAAATGGAGTAATATACAGATATATATATATATATATATATATGCATCTTTTTTATGTACGGAGACTTGCATATCAGCATTGTCAACATCAACACATAATATATGTATACCTATACCACTTTTACTCTGAGTTTTTCAAAAGATTTTTTTTTTCTGAAATCCAATTGGCCTGATTCTTTCCTTTCTTGGTCTCTCACCACACACCGTCATCATCTTCCGTTTCCGTTCTATAAAAATAAAGTACGTGATATTTCACTATAACTTAACTATATGAATAAACTATACTTATTATATAGCAATGTACCTTGGTGGCTCATTCATTTGAACCCCTTTTACTCACTTTCTCCCTTGCACTTCCTCACACACACCAAGAATTTCTCTGCTCTCTCTCTCTCTTTTCTCACCAGCTGCCCCAAGAGTCTTCTCTCCATTAACCTAACTTAACACATTAAAACATTGAAAGAATAAAATTGGGTGAAAGGGAAGTAGCTTGGCTAACAAGAGCTTGTAAGTTATTAAGACTCCATCCGGAGCCTCTACTTTTCTCCATCCTCTATATGTGTACACACAAAAAGTACATGCATATACATGGGTAGATATGTATGTATGTATTCTTTATAGTTTATATAGATTTCGATTTGACTTTTCACAAAAAAAAGTTTAGATCTAATACCATTGCTGGTTGCTTGTGTGTTGTTCTCCACTACTCCTATTACTGTTTGTGCATAAGCCATTTTTATACGAATTAAAGGGCATTTTATAAAGCAACCAGAGCATGTGGATGGGACCATCTTAATGTCTTTACTGTACTGCTTCAAACATTATAAAAGTCCAGTGGAGCAGTAGTAGTTGCAGCAGTGGAAAAAGTAAAACTAGCTGAAATCACTCAGTTTTTTTATGACTGGAGACTCTTTTGAGAAATTCTATCCATAAGTAAGCTAGAATGAAAAGTTGTGTTTGGGAGGGAAGATAAAAATACCATCTTTTTCTTCTTTATTCCCCTTCTTCTCTCAACTTCCTTCTTTTTCTATTATGCTTTTACGTACTTCTCCTCTTACTTCCTTTTCTTTGGCAAAGGACTTTTGGATAAATTGGAGTTTACGACCTATTCTTTCTTCTTCTTTTACATTCAACTTAATAACAGCCCTCTGTGTCCGCATTTCTATATCCGTAAACTTATGTACAAGAACTATGTTTATATATATATACACTTGGTCCATATCTTTTACTTCTTTCTTTGTTTATTACCATTCTATACTCTCTCACACTTTCATTGCCTCTCATCCTCCTCGGCGGTTTTCCCTTTTATGTACGAAATATTGTTTTTAATCTTCTCTGTGTGCCCCATTCAGAATGGTTTTTTTATTCGTCAAAGCAATACAATATGTGAGAAGCATGTACGTTCAGGTATGACATCAGGACGGTTGCGAGTCATGATCAGTGAAAGCGATCATTGTCATTAATTTACTTGCTAAAATGCTCATGTGCACAGGGAACATTCTTGTTTTTGTGCGGATCTTTTCCTACATCAAGTTTTCTTTTCAAGTTCAGAAAAGAAGGGAGGAATAAAAAAAGTAAATTGATTGGGGAAGATATGATACGACGTGATCATTTGTATTTTGCAATGTACAATCAATATACTATACTTTAGTCATGTAAGTGATATAGGAATTTGTCTCGTGTTGAGTGTCGTTGTACAATATGGAGTACCGCGAGCTAAATTGACAATTGAGAATTATTTAGCCGCATTGGTGGCGGCGTGTAACCCAATATCTTGAAGGATAATGAACCCTTTTGTGGAAATAATGGGTAGAAACTAGCAAGGCAAATTTTATACGTTATGTATTATAACATAATATTCGTTGCACACGCCGTTATTTGTGTGTGGGTGTATAACGATACACATAAAAAGTAAAACTTTTATATTTCATTCATTACAACTTGAAGAATGAAACAAGTGGATTACACTTGTACAGCCTGATATCATTTCTTTCAAAAAGTTGAAGCGAGTAACGAAATAAAGCTATACGATAGTATATACAGTGACACAGTACGCTTTCTCGATAAAAATAAGGGAAGAAAACGTACATTGCAACTTAACTGCTGTGATATGTGTGACCAATATACTAATAATAAATTTTATTGAAGGAAGAACCATTATTGCTATAAGGAAGCACGACAAAATCGCGTTGCCGCATTCAATGTATCACTGTAATTTATACATGTACAACCAGCCATCCAGTAAAATGCCACCAAAAGTCTGATAAATAACTCGAAAATGAAGATGGATCGTTTCAAAATAGATAGATACATGCCTGTCTATACCACGGCGATGATTGTGTACAAATTCACATTACACGCACGACATCGTTTTACGCACATATAGTCCTAAAAGTAGAAATGATGAAATGGGAGAGGCGGTAAGAAAGCTATTAAACTACGGTTGTGATATTTTTTGTCAGAGGATCCGTAAGGAAGCACATGCTTTGCAATACAGGATCTGTAGTTTTTGATGGAGGAAGTGAGGAATCTTTCTTATGCGTATATTGGATCTTGCTCGTAAAAAGAAGATCCTGTACCCATGTAGCCTACATGATGTAGGTACATAAATACTTTTACCGTTCTCATGAACGACAGTGTCATTCACTATATTAGCCTCCATCTTGCATAAATTCTTTTCAAAGGATGAGGTTGTCATCATTCCATCATAAATGAAAATAACACTTGAATGAGCAGCAACACAAACAAACTCAATAAGTTTGGTTCCTCACACGAAATCATTTTGGCTTCGATTCCAGATTACCACTATTTGATCCCTATTCACTCACTTCACAATAATATACTGGAAAAGGCAAGGGAAGTAGTAATATTCTTTTTTTTCCCCAACCAATAACAACAACATGGTTGTTTGCTTCTTATATCTATCCATGATTATAGTTATCCCTTCATGTATGGTTGGTTTCCATTTTCCATCGTCATGATTTTTATGCTTGATGATGAAGCAGCAGACAGAAAAAAAGAGATAGAATCTAATGCAATAACAGGAAAAGTAAGTACCATCCGTATTATTACTTTCACTCACATCGACAGTGATATGTGTATTTATTACCTCTTCTATCGCATAAACATACTCCCAAGAGAGCTCTCCCAATGGGCCCATTTTCTTTGAATGGGCAAAGCAATATGTTTATAGTTTCCGCACGCAGAAATCCTTATACATACTTGGAATACGGAGAAGAGTCTTATGGAAAAACATGATATATGTACGTATTATATAGTTATTATATGTAGTTATTGTTCCAACTTTTTACTTCCTGCTCCACAATGGTTTAAGCAGATAAAAAAATCCCTATCACTCATAAAGAAAAATAATGCGCATTCCCCTATATAAACCATATTATTCTTTTCATGAATATTCCCCCATACAACAAAGATGGTATTGACAAGTATATTATTTCGAAATGTTCCATTCCAATCCATCCATCCATCTATCTATCAGTATTCTCTCTAGTTTTTGTTCCCAAGTATTTGGATTCAAAAGTATATAGATGTTCTTTCCATTTTTTTATGTACCATTATAGAAGTCAATGGCACCATAAAAACCCCTGTTGTGCATTTCTTCTGTTCATTTTCTCCAAAAGGTATGGACCTTAACCACATTGTGACGTCTGCCAATTTTTATGCTTCGCCTGTTGACAAAAATGACATACAGGTAGAGAGCATCATTATTTATATATATTTTTTCTGTAAAAAAAAAATTTGTACACAAGAGTGAACAAAAACAAGGCGATTCCACGATGAGGGTTGGTGAATGCCAAGAAAGAAGAGAAAAAATAAATAAATGAAGGATATTATTACAACAGCTATGTAGTTATGAATGACAGCACTCAACCAAATACCTTGACTCACTACTGTAATATATACTATTATACTATCCTTGTTGCACTATTTTCTCAGTTCACATTTCCCTACAATTTTACTAAAAGAAAAAATATGGGAATTGAAAGGAAGGAAAAAGGAGAATGGTATTCTTAAAAAGATGTCAAACAGGAAAAGAAGAAAGGGATCATTTTTCATGGCAGAAAAGAGAAAGTCAGTGGGGCGATGCGAAAGTCCTTTTAATAGCACACTACTACATTGATGAAGACAAGTGGTTGAGTAACTTGAAAGGAATAGTCTATATAATGCATACGCTTGCTCCTTCAATGTTGTTGGTATCAAATTATATATAGAAAAATCATTGAAAATAAAGAAATGTTATTACAAGAGGAACCAGCGAAGAGAAAAAAATAAGATTATTGTCGTTGCCAATGATCCAAGTGGAGTTTGTGGTTTTCTCCAAAGAGTCCAAAGTGAGAAGAACAGGGACTATATGGATGTCATTACGGAAGGATGTAAAAGTAGGCATAAGAGATCTAGACTACGGAAAATAAGAAGGGATGAGGACGATGATATGATGTAGATGTGAAGATTCGCAAGTAGGCACTCATCTAACAACTACTCTGTCGTCTCCTCTCTCCGTCCGCACACTGGCACAAAAAAAACGTCATTGAAGCCAAAAAAATGTTGTTTCTTCTTATTTCAAGCTTTATTCCTTTTTTCTTAGACTTTTGGGAGTAGAGAATATGTATATGAATACCTATGCATTTTGCTATCAGTACTCAGAGCACGACACTTTAGGAGGACTACTAACTTGATTCGCTTGTGCTTTCTTTCTGGCTCTTTTCTACGTTCTGCTTTCCACATATTTATACATATTGCATGATTTGTACTTTTGTACATGTTCAAGTGAGAGAGAAATGGGTTTTACTGGAAAAATGAAAGTGTGTGTTTGGTGGCATGGTAAGGTACAATACAATATTTTATTCCATCTTTTTTTTGCTTTTCTCGAGTGAAAAGTGGGATGTTGTTGCCAGATGCTTACCCGTGCTCTCTCCTCTTCTTCTGGTATTATGGATGCCTGTTTAAGCAGTGCTGTCGTTACGCTTTTGTTCCCTTTTCCTTGTTCTTATCCCATTCCATCATGTATAATATTGTTTTGTTGCTTTTCTACACGAAGAAATTAGTATGACTGTGTGTGCGCTCAAGATGGCTATTTTTGAACACAGAGGTTGCGGTTAGCGCACTGTAAAACTTGTACTTTTTTATGCTTTTATACCTAAATGCAATACAAACTTACAAACTGGAAGGAGCTCATAGGTATATTGTTGGCTTTAAATAAACGCTTTTATTTTCAAGATAGTTACTATTCAGGAAAGATGCAGCTGTTTTTATCTCGCCAAGAAGCGATAACCCTTTGGAACTAATAATATGATTGTGTGGCAAATGTACGAGTCGTGTGTAACAACTACATGCATGGCACATGCTTCGTCGTATAAAATGTCGGTTAAGCAGCAGCATCAGCATCTTTATTTGTCGAGCTGGAATGGGCCGATTCTATGATAATAATAATATTTAGTTTAACAAACAAAGACAAAACTTTCTTCGCCTTATTACACATGTTTTTTTCTCCTACCGTGTATACGCGTATTCCTAGTGGTAACGTGGTAAGTATATAAGGATGATATATAAGAAGGGGGGCCATGTCATCAAATGGACTTCATGTAGATACTTACGTACACAGACTTTCAAAGTTGTGTGTTATGGTATGGATTGAAGGTTGACCAAAACAAATCGACTTTGTCCGTGATCGCAATTTGTCTATGTTTCACTTCACCCGGTCGGTCAGAGTCAGATTGTTTGGAAGGATAATAGCTTACTTTCTATTCTCCGTTCTCTTTCACTCGTATTTTGAGGCTAATGGCTCCATTTGTCGCATTATTTCTGTATCCAATTTATTCTTCACAACAAGAACCAGCATGGCTTGATTTTCTAGTGTTCTACCACTTGGAGAAGGATAAAAAAATAAAAATATATAACACTCGTATGTACATATATAAACCACCACGACATTGCATCACATAATTTTTGTTTTTCACCCCTTTACAACACATGACACAAAAACTCATGGAAATGTGCTCACAAAAGCAAGCTGATCTATTTTTGATTCATTGTTTTTTTCTATTGGTGCTTACATAATTGTGATTTTGGTAGAAAGTATAATATGCCTATTACATGCAATATGCTTTCAATAAAAGTGTTGATTATGCAATATATGTATATATATGCTTCATTGCTTTGTAGCTAAAAATGTCATTAAACCTTACGTGGATGAAAATATGAATCAAGAGAAAGAATAATTATGACCTTTTTTCAACAGGGGATCGGAAGCCTTTTTAGTGCATTGAAAGTGGTCCGGTTACTTCGTCTAGGGAGAGTTGTGCGAAAGTTGGATAGATACTTGGAATACGGTGCAGCTATGTTGATATTATTGTTGTGCTTTTATATGCTGGGTAAGAAAACTATTTTATTATAGATATAAGTTTGGCACTTTGACTAAAGAAAGAACATACAATGCTCTCACTCTAATGGCGAAAAAAACATATTCAAGTGAATAAGTTTGGACATGATCGTGTTTTTATGAATATTTTAATGATTATATATATATATTTCTATTTCCGGTTTTACACAGTGGCGCATTGGTTAGGTAATGAATAATATTCATATTATATATATATATATACGTACATATATGATTTTAAGGAATATCTTAATGATTTTAATGACTATTTTAATGATTTTTTTAGCCTGCATCTGGTATTCAATCGGAAGATCGGATACAGACAATGGAATGCAGTATAGTTGGTTGTGGAAGTTAGCTAATGTGACTCAAAGTCCTTATATTGTGTTAAATTCTCCTGAAGGGGGTCCCACGGAACTTACTATGGGACCCTCGAAAAAGACTATGTATGTGACTGCGCTTTATTTTACTATGACGTGTATGACATCAGTTGGTTTTGGCAACGTCGCCGCTGAAACTGACAACGAGAAAATTTTTACAATCTGCATGATGATCATTGCAGGTAAGCCCTCACCTTTGCTATAATCTAATATACCTAAGTCTAAACTGTAGTATTAGATTACAAATAATTAGAAAAAGAAACGAAGAACTGTGATCTAAAAGTACATACCTACCTGAATGCTTTTTTTGGAAGACAACTTAAATTGACACAAATCAATAACAAATAAAAAGATTTTGCTGATGCCCCTTGATATGACATGAAAAGAATTGCACCTACATTTAAGTATCGTCAAATTATATAATAAAGCATAAACTTTTGAAGTATAAAGAAGACGTATTTATTTTTTACGGTCTTAAATCTAACACGGCATAATTATGTTAACAAACTTGTTTAAGCTACCAAGGCTGATGCTGTGTTAGATTCATACTTCCAGGTTGGTGGCAGAACCCTTTTCGTTTTGTAGTACCTGGCCAAGCGATGGATTCGGGATTCGACCAGAATCAGACGAAATTTGGAGTCTTTGTCCTTCCTACAATTAATATGGCAGACAAAGAACCCTCGTTAAAAAAGCAAACTTAAATGGTGCACTTATAAGTTGGAACACAAAGGCAGAAAGCTGCACAAATAAAAAAAAATATGTCCAGCCATACCTATTCCTTTCCAAATGCTTTCGGATGGAAACAGCCTTCTTAATCAGGAAATATAAATCTTCAGGAATGGATGGAGCCAACCCTTTTGCCTTGAGGATCCTCAGAATTTTAGAACCAGTCACAAAGCGAACTTGCGCAACACCGTGAGAGTCCCTCAATATGCCACCTGTGAATACACATGAGATCACCAATTTACATCAGATCAGATTCAAAACATAACACAACAAAACACTTTTGATGTTCAAACTCAAACAGCCATTTAATGTCTGTCATTATTTCTAGTTTTTACTTTACTAACTTACCGATTTTGGATGGCATGTAGCCCTTCTTAGCCAACAGAAAGATTTGGTCTTTAATATCTTCCGGGCTCTGTTTCAGCCATGTGGGGACTCCTCTGCGATAAGGCAATGCTGATTGGGAAATACCCTTTCTAAAAAAACCCAACACAAATACAAAATTTAAAAAAACAATCAAACAATATGTTCACCTCAAAATAACTCAATTAAAATAAATCAATCCATCCCCAAAAATAATTAAAATACACTAAAAACATTATTTTTCACCGGCAAAAAAAGTGAACACTTTAAAACACTTTTAAAAAGCACTTCACTGTTATTAATTAAAAAAAATGCTTACCCGGGGGCATGCATACGACCCATGATGACTCCTTCAGTTAAAACCGCTGATTAAATAGTAATTTACCTGACAATTAATCAATAAAAAATTCTTCTTCTAGCTCCCCCATACACAACCCTGTTACTCTTGTAAACAGAAGGAGACACAAAATAATCCCAGATCAAGCCTTGCCGTGTGTATTTTGTCTTTTCCACCACATCTAGCCAGTCTCACACACTCTTGTGCTCATAGAGTGTTCACGCTGTTCAAATGAATTGGTGCTTTAACACGTTCCCTATATCCCAAGCATGTGTGCATGTGTATTTGTGTATACACCACACTACTATGCGAGTATGTATCTACCTATGCGTGTGTAGTGTGGAGTGTGGATACTGTTGTGGATAGGTATTCCCGCAGAATTTCTCTTGCTAGCATCTTGCTTTACTTGCATACTTTGTCTACTTGACTTCGCGTCTTCTGCTGCTGCTTCTCTGCTCCTGCTGCACGCGTACCGGAAATCATAATCCCATGAATCCCTATCTTCTGTTGTTTGAATTGAACAAAAAAAATTATACGCTCGTCTGGCCATTGCTGTTTCTCTGAACAATATTATTTACCTGCATACCTATGTATGTATGTAAGTTTATCTAACTGAATATTTTACATTCTATGAGCTTAATGATTGATCGCTATAATTAACATTCATATATAAATATGTATGCATGCGTGAAGTTTAGTACGTTAATTTTATGCATAGCGCACCAAAAAGTTATTAAAACACAAAAAGAGGGGGTTTAAGCTACCTAAAGCTATCATTACCATTTCAAGGTGATCGCGATCGGTATTATAAACTTAGGCATGCTACATCATCGTACAATGCCCACCCGTCAACTCTGAAGAAATGCCCTTTTCCTCACAATAAATAAGGGAGTCAGAGGAATAGGTGTGGGTTTCTTCCTGATAAAATTGCAGGCCATCCGCATCCTATGGACTTGCCCAGTTGAGTCTTTGTTGTACCTGTTTTAAGCTATGTCATTTGTCAAGGGTTGAGGGATATACAAATGAAATCCTTAAGGGTCACAGTTCTTCATTCTTTCGTAAATATTTTATGCATCTTTAATGTACGTACTAAAGAACTTAAATTAATTTGATAACGTTTTACTCCTTCCTAATAAATTTTATGACTTTCTTTAGTTGTATTTATTTGTTTTGTGTTATATATTTATAAGGTATACTTGGTCACTTACTTGTGAGCAGGGATTATTGATGATGTTGGATGCAATTTTGATAATTGAATTTCTTTTTACAGCTCTACTCTACGCTACAATTTTCGGTCATGTGACAACAATCATTCAGCAGATGACGTCAGCTACGGCCAAATATCATGATATGCTGAATAGTGTGCGAGAATTTATGAAATTGCATGAAGTACCGAAGGCGCTTTCCGAACGAGTGATGGATTATGTTGTCTCCACTTGGGCAATGACTCGAGGAATTGACTCGATGAAGGCAAGTCCATGTTCCAATTTTATTTTTTATCTTTTTTTATATATATCACATTATTTTCTTTGCCGCGTGAATTACTTTCCCTGACTATGATAGATACAACATAAAAAAAAGAGAAATTGTGCGATAGAACGATCGCGAAACGATACCCCGTGAAAGTTGACTTGAAGTATGTGTGCGCACTTACAGTCGAGTTGAGTCATGG
>JAITYZ010000001.1:0-11441 GCA_027744595.1 Paronellides praefectus | reverse complement strand
CAATCTTCTCAAAGAAAACTCAGTGGATTGTTTTAAGCAGAGTACAAAGCTTTCTTTCTTCAGATTATTCGAAACGTGGCACACAAAAACGTCAGTTTTCGGTGTTTAACACCACCACCTTTTTTATTTTCTTTGCATCTGCCTTCAGTAAAATTGAGTAAGTTGATTTTTATTTTATTATGTATAAATACGGTAACTGGTGACTAGTGGAATTTGCTATTTACCTTGAGTGTTTTATTATGGCAGCCTTTGGTAAGCCTGTGGTTCCGGATGTGTAAATGTAATACAGCTTGTCATTAAAGGTGACTGGATCTTTTACCACAGGCGGAGTTCCCAGTGATTCTTTGATGCCAGAATCGAGGTCCAGTGCATACTCTAAAAGTGTTTTTCCTCCGTGTCCGAAACAATAAAGAGACGTGCCAGCGAAACCGCCCAAATCATAAACTTCCGCTACAGCTGTAAATAAATCGGTTATTTTTATATATTGCCGTTTTCATAATTAAAATAACACACTTTAATTCAGCTCAGTTCATATTTATAATGCCAGAATGATTTTTTATTGTGAATGATGTAAAAAATATTTTTTTTCAAAAAGACAGTAAATTCTATTTTGGGACCTCACCATCTTGCAGATCAAAGCCGTAAATCAGTGCTTTGCAATCGGCTACATCGAAAGAGTGCTGGAAGGGTTTTAATCTCAAATTGAAATTGATGAGGGCAGGTACAATGCCGATCTGTTGGCAAAAGAAACATTTAATGAGCTCTGAGATTGGCAGTGAAAGCTGAAATAGGAATTTCACTCTGAGATACTTTTCCACATACCTTGCTTAATCCCAGCCAGATGCACACATATTCGGGTCGACTGTCCATGTATAAGGCAATTGAGTCACCTTTCACATAACCAACTTTAGAGAAATAGTTTGCGACACGGTTTGCCATGTCTTCAACCTTTTATTCAAAGGAAAGGGAAAAATATTATATTAAAATTACATATTTAAGTTTTTATAACAAAATTTAATATCAAAGTCATCTCCATCTTTTTAAAAATCTGACAAATTAATACTAATTTGTGTGTTTACCTGTCGAAATGTCCATTGTTGATCTTCATAATAAAAGCACACTTTGTTTGGGTATTTTGCAACGGTAGCTTCAAACACTTGAGTAACACTTCTGTTTCGGAACTTTTCCACCCAAAGGTGTACCAAGAGTTTTGCGTATCGAACTGCTCCTCTAAAAGTGTCATTAATAAAAAAAATCGCATAATTGGAATCCTGTCGGATTTGGAACTAACAAATTATTATTACTTTAATTAATTATTTATTTATTTAGTCTAGTGCACCCGCTTACTTTGCGTCACGAGGTAACGTGGCGAACACAATGTAAAAGAATCTTCGGCAGAGAAACGGGATCAATGCCATAATTGTTAGCAACACCGCACATAAAATTAACGGCGGGCTGAGCAATATGTCCGTTAGGTCTTCCATTTTGGCGTATGTTTTTGGTGGAACAAAGCTAGTAGCCGTGGTCCAAGAAAAGCGTGGTTTCCACAGAATACCCCGACCTCAACTGGAGATCTTTCATGCAAAGAAATTATCCAGTATATAGTATATACATTTATTAGATGGACACGAAGATCATTGGTTTTAGTAGGCTTCATATAATAATTTACAGAGGATGTGTAAATACACTTTTATTTTCATGCAAAGAAATTATCCAGTATATAGTATATACATTTATTAGATGGACACGAAGATCATTGGTTTTAGTAGGCTTCATATAATAATTTACAGAGGATGTATACACTTTTAAATCCCCTCATCATACATAGCCAGACACGAACTCAAATTACAAATTAATGAAGCTGGCAATTTTTTCATGTAAAATGTGCGCATTCAATCAGTTCTCAAACAGAGTTGTACACTCAGTCTTGTAAAATTCATGTAATAATAATGTAAGATGTACAAAGTCAAGTCAGTTCATAAATAAAAAGGGTTCGACAGTTTAAAGGTCGAAGTCAAGTCGGAGAAGAGAAAAATCACATATTAGTTTGAAATGTTTAAATGTTATGTGTACGTATGTACATGTAGATATATGCATAACTATAATACATTGGCGTATAAATAGTAAAGATCCGACATTGATCCAAGACATAGTAATTATGTTAAGAAATCGTACAAAGGCACATAACTATATGTGCATCATATCTTGTTTTACAGTTCACATGAGTTAATGATAATTCCACTGTTCATTTAAACAAAAATTGTAGTATTTGGCTACTCCAGTTGTATACGTAAATGCAAGTAGTTGGATCTAACATGCGAAGGAAAAGGGAATAAAACAGTCATCTTAAAATGGCATATATGTAAAATGATTTCCAATGGATTCGTTCATACTTGGCAGGGTGTACTGAACTAACTGGACTCTTTCTGAATTCTTGATATTACGTAATTCATGTACTCCCCATTCTCGGATTACAACTACATTTATACCTATCTACATTCATATATTATGTACCTTAGGTAACCTAAGTTAGGTTAGAGGTTATCTAATGTTTCATGAAAATCTTTTGAAGAGCTCAGTGTTCATAGGGTTTATGTAGTTTAAAGATTAAAATGTGTTTAGATTTTGCTGGATTGAGTGCCACAAAATTGTGTAGAAATGGCTCCTTTTTACAATCTGAACAGTAGTTGTATTGTATGAAAGATAAGATAAGATCAGCAGACGGCAATATACGCATTCAAATGACAAACAAGCACTATTATATAAGGAGTTATCATATCTCTGCAACTTTGATTCATTGCGTTTTAAGTTGGACTTTACTCACTTTGTACTCAGACCACTTTTCTTGAAAAAAATTAAAAACAAAATATACTTTTGGCAATTTGGTTTCATTCATAGAAAAAACACGAAAACTCCCGTTGGAAAAAATTCTGTTTTTGTTCATTTTCATCGTCATTGTTTAAATGTGAATCTATGACATTTGTTCTTATTATTATTAAATTAAATATTACCATATTATTCGGACTGCTACCTAAACTTTACCCGGGCAACCTTATCCACAAAACTTTACCGGGCATAGCTGGTATGGTAAGGTTCCTCGCTATTTTTCCGGTTACAACAATCATAACATGCTGTTAGAGATTAAAATTAGCCATGTATGTTTGATTTGGGATGATAGCGCTCTTTAGCAAGTTAATGTACCAGCAGTGTAGTACCCACAGGTTGTTGTTTTTACAATTTTTGTAAATGACCATACACTATGCAACATACGTTAATAAAGTAAATGCTTCCGTATCTCTTAATAACAGCTTGCTTTATAAGAAAAAATGTTGCTGTTAACATTGCGTAATAATTTTTATGTTGATCCTCAAACTTTATTGGTAGGCAAATAAATATATTGGTTTATAAAGTGATGGAAAAATATTTAATAGATATTTTATACATTAAACATTCAGGAGTTACTTTTTTCCCGTAACATATATCTACATTGAGTATTGGTATCACTACCAGACCAATCCAGAGGGATTGAGTTTCACGCAAAAAGTAAACTTGTTTAGAATATAATTTATTTCTCTTTGATTATAACATAACTGATGACACTATATAAATTCAAACGCCACACAAGCAGGCATATTCAAAAGTTAATTAATAGATCTTTAATAAAATATAATCCAGTCTGTAATATAATGGAAATACTTTATAAATGCATATACATATATGTAACTAACAACCTTCATGTAACTTTATGAAAAGAGATAATAATGTGAGCCAATTAATAAAAATGTTAGCATACTACGCAATGTTAACCGCATCATTTTTCGTATAAAGCTGCCTGTTGTTCTGAAATATGGAAAAAATATTTACTTTAACAGTAAAAGAAATTGTCACTAACAACAACCCATAATATGTTTCATTTATGTTGCATAATGTAGATTGCATAGTAAACACAGAAATTGTAAAATAAGCAAAAAACAGCAAAAAATAAATGTTTTTTTCTAAAAAATAATAATAAAAACATCGCTTTTCCAGCCCTGTTTCCCAGTCGATTTGAATAGAAAGATAAAGTGAAGTTATTATGTCAATATGAATTCAAACCAAAATACTCTTAGCCCTCTGGTGCATGATGCAACAAGTGGAGATGATGCGAATGCGAATTTACTGCTGTTTTGAACATTTAAATATTTAATTTGTTATAGTAATCGCGTAATTAATGTGCGCTTTGTTGAAACTTGTTAGCGTGACTGACCACATTGGGTGGTTACAAAGCACGGCGTACCTAGCAAGCTCATCTATATCGTGGGAAAATTCTGATCTACATGCAGCAGCAGAATCGCATGCATGCGAATGGTGAGATATGAGTATATGCTTGTGTATATGTATCCATAACATAGCATGAAACATGAAAATCCATAAAAATCTTTTTTCCGCTCTTGGACATCAACAGACAGTTTCTGTGAGTAAAAATGAAAATGTACAATGAAAATAATACCAGAGTGAAATTATAAGGATCGGGAACACAGACAAATATTGAAGTATGAAATGGAGGCAAAATTCCAAAACAACCTTAATCTTTCAATGTATTTCAAAATTTAATTTTTGAAAGGGTGATCTGAAATGTTCAAAACCAGATGTAAGTTTCTTTTGAAATCTGACATAAAGCGTAACAAGTAGCTGAACAAGGCGTGAATACAAGTATGGATTTATAAATATAAATATTTCTTTCCAAAGGAGAATCTGGTTTAATACAGGTGAAATACCTGTGGAACAAAATTTTTATATATTTGCGTATATATAAGGTATATTTGCGCTACCAGAGTGGCTAAAATAAAGAAATGGTACAAGGGTGACACATATCGGGTAAAAAGGTTTAGTACGCATGCTATATTGTAGTAGTGAGCTTTGCTTTTAGGTTAGTGTAATGAGTAATCGATCAAAAGATGGAAAGTACAAGACGCAACTTACCAAACAGGCCAAACTATACCGTGGGAAAATTCTTACCAAAATGCAGCAGATAAAATGCATGCATGGTAGAATGAAAGTATGCATAAAATATATATACCTATACTACACTACATACTGTAAACATAAGGGAATCCGTGACATAGCATCACATAATATGAACATACCTACACCGAAATCCTTCTTCTCTCTCTGGCATCAACGGAAACAATGAAAGTGTACAACGACATGATAAGGAAACAGTTAAATATGGTTGCAAATAATTAACTAATACACGTGTGGAAAACAGAGTCGCTCATGTCTGGAAGAACCTAGATTTTAATATATTTTAAACATGTATGTGAAAACAAATTAATACCCACAATTGCAAAAAACCCATTTCAGTTAACAGTTTACTATTTGCTAGGTTAATATGGTTTTGATGTATATCAATTCAATGTCTTAGTCTTATAACATGAGTAACTCTATTAGTGTTACATGGTAGGCGAGGCCAGTTTGGCTTGGCTAAAAAAAGTTGCTTAGAAAATAAACTTTTATGCTGATGTATGATGGAAATGTGACAAACAAGACAAAAAGATCTTTAACCGTTACGCATACGTAAATAGGAAGAAATGCTGATTGGTTTGAATATGAACAGGGCAAAAATACACGAGTTATTGTTTTTAGAAAAAAATTAATTACATTTTTTAATTGTACATTTTTCAATAGTTTTAGATATTCCAATTATTATTTTAATTTGTTTGAATAGAAGTTTTATTTAAACGTATCAAAGGAACTGAAGGGGAAAGAAAAGAAATGTTTAGTTTTGATTCGCATCCTAAGCCTGACATAAAGTGAAGCACTTGGCCGAGCAAGGTGCAAAGCCAAGAATGGATTTGGACTGTTTCCTAAAGAACAAACAGGACTGAGCCTCATAATTGTAATAATTTTTGAACTTGTCCTTCAAAGAAGCGTCAAGTGGTCCTTCTGGATCGTCCCAAACAAACTGGGTTACCTCCAGCGAGTCTCTACCAGCTGTCCAGTAGTCTAAAAAAATAAAATTCAGGCATTTGACTGTAAATTTCTTGGAATGTCTTAGAATTATAAAAAACAAATATTACTGAATCCGTTCATGAGCTCTGTGGAAGAAGCTTTGGCTAAGGCATCAAAGTCCTGAGCATTTTTAATTACAGGTAGTTTCAATCCAAGGGATTCACAGTACTTGTTTGCTTCGGACCAAGTCTGTAATTAATTAAATAGAATACTGTCCTCAGCATTCCTTAAGAAAATATTAATTCAGATTTTAGCGAATACAAACGTTAATTTTACTCTTGTGGTTTTTTCAGCACAAATTTTCATGGTTGCAGCCGCAGTCCCGACCGGAGAACAAAAAAATTTTCTTGGAGCAGTTCCACCTGTAACAAAATTAATTGTTTATAGTCAATTAGGCTCTAGACATTGGTAAACCACCTGTGGTTAGGTAATAGAAAGTATGAAGCAAAAACGTTTTGTTGTTTACCTTGACGGAAACCAAGTTCTCCGGAGAATGTATCATTGGAAGTTTCCTGTTGACTGGAGAAGGGAGTGGCCATGACTATGGCCCCGATAATTATCAAAAACTTCATTTTAAAAATTGAACTCGAGCTTGCTTTATGTTGCTTGCTGGTTGGGAATGATGAATATTGGACAAATTTGTAGCCTTTTATACGAAATTTTTGCAAGCAAAAAAATAACCACATTTTTATTTTTTAGGTCAGTTAGACATTTTTTTTTCATAATAATTGTATAAAATGCGTTCTCATCCAAATAACTAAGGTATTGCGGTAGCCATCAGGGTGATCGAATCATAATTGTCTTATTTATTGATTTATTTGATTTACCGGTGCGTCCAAAATAAAATGTTGTTGCTGATTTAAAATCAGAGTTTTAACAACAGGTGTGTTCAATGTGGATAATGAGATTCGAATTGAATTGAATTCTTTATAGTCCATTTTCAGTGACAACAATAAATCTGATTTCCAAAAATGTAACACTTTGGCACAATCATTGCTTAAACCGTTAGACATCACTGAACCAGATCAGTAATAATTGTACATAGGTATACACAGGACTTTAAATAACAGTTTGATGTCGATAATGAGATGCGGACAAAGTTTGTGATGTGGTGACTGTGTTTTGTTGTAATGTAAATTAAAGTTAATGTAGCAAGTTGAATTTTTTTTACGTATTTTGTTGGTTTATTAGGTTTATTTTATGTTCTTTATTTGTAGTATTCGTCAAACGGTGCTGGAATCATACGTCAAGCTTTTGTGTTTTTAGTACAAAAAAAATTACTGTGGTTTATAAACAGACTCGATTTGTAAAAAGATTAAAAATTATGATTTTCACATTTCGAAAGCTTGAGTTTAAAAGAAAATACATTCCGTTAAGCCCTTATTATTTCCTATAAATTTTCACTTGTGTTGGAATTGGCTTTCGACAGAGCACCTGTGATGATAATAATTCTTTTTGTAATGGTGGAATTCATGTCGACAAGTTACACTTTCAACATTAGGTTTAAGACTCTTGTCGTCAACATGTTATTGAATAAAATATAAATGAATTTCTTGTATCTTACAGGCAATGGCAAAGGTTTATTGAGCTCTGAATGCGATTATATTTGAGGGCGTTTATGCAGAGCTACTAGGTAATGTAGGGTTAAATCTGGTCTGCTTTATGTGCATACATTAGACCCGTTAGATCTAACCATTTGTTTGAAAGGATATTAATTTCTGCGTTTGAAACTTCTTTTGTCCACTCGGTCTTGTTGCCTAAAAACCGTTTAGCTCCAATATTATGTATAAATAGCAAATCATTATAGTAGTGATAATACCTCATTCATAATTCCAAAACTCCTGCTCACAAATGTTGTGAGTAGTTCAAAAACTCGTACTCATGCATGTCGGGTAAAAATTGCTACACATATGCTAGGGCTTCTCGTAAGATATGAGGCTTTTACATGTGTAGAAAGCAAAACGTGTCTGCAAAAACAGATTTAATCTTTTTAAAGATATGGAAACTGTGTAATACCCACATTTGCAAAAAACTCATTCTCATTCATTCATTTCAATTTGTTTGGTTATTTAGGTTTTTGCTGCTTAACATTTGGCTGTTCTATAACATGAATAACTATTTTAGCATTGAAGGCCAAATCAGATCAGGTTTGCTCAGGGTTAAAAAAGTTGCTTAGAAAATGAACTGTTGTTGATGATGGACATGTGACAATGACAAAAAGAAAATCTTTTACCGTGACCTTATACGTTCATGGTAGTTTCTATTTTAACCTACCATTGATAGGCTACCAACTCTTTTGGTAACGAAATTTTCAGAATTGTATACTTAAATGTGCTCGTCTGTATCTTCCCGTACTAGGTTTTATTGGTGAAGGAGGTGGCAGAACTGAGATAACTAAGTGTTTTAGGTAGGTGTTAGAGCGAACAAATTATATTTCTGTCATGATTGCCTAAGATATGAACTACAAATGTGACAGATTATAAGAGCACCTATTGAAAACCCTTTAATGCTTGGAAGGTTCGCGATTTGATGACAAACTTGAATAGATTTAGAAACTAAAAATTTAACTCCGATGCATTTTCTTCCAAGCTTATTTGTTTCAATATGAACAGGGCAAAAATATATGAAGTGTTATTCTTAGGGAAAAAATCATAACCTTTATTAATAGAATACTTTAAAGGGCTTAACAGAATGTAATTTTAATAGAATATTTCAAAGGGCTTAACGGAATTTAATGTTAATAACATATTTTAATGAAAGTTACATTTATTTCAAAAGTTTACATTTATCCGAATTATTATTTTAACTTGAATATACCATTTTATTTTAAAGTATCACAGCGACTGAAGAGGAACAAAAAGCAATTATTTTTTTGCTATGCATCTTCTTAAGCCTGGCATAAAGTGAAGCACTTGGCCGAGCAAGGTGCAAATCCAAGAATGGATTTGGACTGTTTCCTAAAGAACAAACAGGTCTTTCCCATCTTTTCTCATTCATAAGTGGAAACTATAACAACTCAACCCCGCTACATTTTCTCAATGCCAAGCTGATGGACAGGGCAAAAATATATGAAGTGTTGTTTTTAGGGAAAAAATCATAACGTATCACAGCGACTGAAGAAGAAATTAAAACAATAATTATTTTTCCTAGGCATCTTCTTAAGCCTGGCATAAAGTGAAGCACTTGGCCGAGCAAGGTGCAAATCCAAGAATGGATTTGGACTGTTTCCTAAAGAACAAACAGGACTGAGCCTCATAATTGTAATAATTTTTAAACTTGGGTTGCAAAGTCTCGTCGATTTTTGCATCTGTCTCGTCCCAAACAAACTGGGTCAACTCCAGGGCGTCTCTACCACCTACCCAGTAGTCTGAAAAAATAAACCGATTTTTTAAGTTGATGATTACTAAGGAACCATGTATAATTATTTAAAGGGTACAAATATTACTGGATCCAGAGACGAGCTCTGTGGAGGAAGCTTTGCCTAAGGCCTCAAAGTCGGCGTCCTTGTCAAGAACAGGCAGTTTCATCCCAAGTGATTCGCAGTGCTTGTGTGCCTCCTTCCAAGTCTGTAATTATTTTAAGTAAACCCTGTTCTCAGCATTTCTAAAGAAAATACTCATTCAGATTTTGATTGTCGAATTAAAAGGCTAATCTTACTCTTGTGGTTCTATCAGCACAAATTTTTTTCTTGGGGTCAGTATCACCAACCTCGGAACAAAACAATGCTCGTGTTGAAATTACGCCTGCACATAAAAATTAAAGTTTGGTCATTAAACAAATACATTTTAGGCGTCATACATTTATAATGTCGTTTATAATATTATTTGGGAACGGGACAGAAAGGTGACCTCTAATCCTAACAAACAAATTTACCGTTTTTTCGGTGACGTAATTAATGTAGTAAGAGAGTAGAAAAAATGCTTACCCCTGTTGAACAAGAGTCCTCCAGTGGATGTATTATTGGAAGTATCGTTTCCAATGTTCTTGGCAGATGCCACGCCTAGAGCCAAAAGAAGTACAAACAGCTTCATTTTTCAGAATAGACCTCAGGTTGGTTTGCTGGTATGTTGCTTACAAAGTGTAATGTTGGTGTGTGATGAAGACTGCAAAAACTTTCAGCCTTTTATACGCGTCCATGAAACAAACTCAAGGAAATATTGCACTAAAATACAGACATTTAACTATTTCAAGTTTGGTAAAGGCGTTAAAACGACACGAAAGACTAAACTTGTTATTCATCTAAAAAATAACTTGTTAATCATCGCACGTGTTTTATCAACTTTTAATGGTTGATTTTCGGTTTTTTAGCATCAAATTTCAGTATGAAAGACTTAAATAGTATTTTTCTAGATTTAGCTGTAGTTAAAATTCAAATTTACGACTAAAATGCATTCATTTTTTTGTCAATCAGCGTTGTTGCTACAATATGTGGCGCATAATTTGACAAATAAAAGGAAAAAAGATTAAAAAATTGGGAACGTGATACAAGCATGTTTGTGACTTGTTTGTTGTGTAAATGTGGACATGTGCATTTTGTTTTGTATTTATGCTGTTAATTATAATTATAAACATTACCGGTATAATTTTCTAGTTGATATCATTGCAATTGCACGTAAATGGTTGAATTTTCCTCAAAATTTATAAGGGATGTTGTTGGTTCGGCAAATTACGTTACAAAAAGGTTCAGATAATTTTTACTTTTGTCGCAACTTTTGTCATGCAAAGGACATGTATCATGTCACATGTTATATGAATATAGAATGAATATAATTTAGTGATTATCATGGAACAACTGTGCCATTTAACATTACACTTAGTAAAATTTAGTCGTATTTACGTATGAGCAGCATAACAACTATTTTAGTAAACTCGTTTCTTTTCCTCAACTTCTTTATTTACTAAACAATTGTGGAAATGAAATTTTATTTTAAAATTTGGAAATCGGGCATCTGACTTAATTAAATCATTCCATTATGAATATTTGTTTAATGCCAACTTTATGACGCTCACAAGTGAACAACTGCGTCTGGAGGAAAAATCCTACTAGATTTTTGTAATTGTTACAATAATGATAATTGTGACTTAAATATTTGTCATGTAAATTAAGGTAAGTAAAAATGTAAACTTGTAAATTTCAAAAAAGCTCCATTCGCAATACTTCCTCCAAATTTTACCGACTTCACACCTACAGCTTTTGTATGTCGATTGGTCCATTGTAAAGAACTCAAAGTGTTATCATAAATTTAACAAATTTGAAATAGTTAAATTTCTGTATTTTAGTGCAGTGCTTCATTAAATTTGTTTCATGGACGCGTATAAAAGGCTGAAAGTTTTTGCAGTCCTCATCACATACCAACATTACACTTTGTAAGCAACATACCAGCAAACCAACCTGAGGTCTATTCTGAAAAATGAAGCTGTTTGTACTTCTTTTGGCTCTAGGCGTGGCA